>WNWK01002083.1:105000-230281 GCA_009830355.1 Cherax destructor
CTTTAAGAAGAGGTACGATAAAGCTTTTGGAACAGAGTGTGGACCTAGTAACGACCACCGAAGAGTCGGGACCAGAAGCTGCGACTCGACCCCTACGACCACAAATAGTTGAGTACACACACACACACACACACACACACACACACACACACACACACACACACACACACACACACACACACACACACACATACACACACATACACACTTCTTTCACTCGGTCATATATCAACCTATCATGTAAGTCATGTCAAAGGCCAAAAAAAAAAAAAGTATAATTTGTGTTCAACACTTGGAGGATTTCCGTCGACTACACTGTGAGTTTCTCTCTGACACACACGTCACCAGCACAATATATTAATTCCCTGTGTGTACATCGCTCGGCTTGTCTCCACTAAACAAGTCTTTCCTATATATATTTTTTTGTCCTGAATCCTCGCATCGTGAAATATATTTTGGAGACAAACTCGAAATGTCAAAATGTTCGTCTTTGGCTGGAACGGTCATAGTGACCTCTGGCACTGTAACAAGTGCTTTGATCTAAAGTGCTTTCACCTGAAGTGCTTTGATCTAAAGTGCTTTCACCTGAAGTGCTTTGATCTAAAGTGCTTTCACCTGAAGTGTTTTGATCTAAAGTGCTTACAGCTAAAGTGCTTTGATCTAAAATGCTCTTGCTTTAAGTGTTTTGATCTCAGCAAATAAATCTCAATGATCTCAGGTTAAGTGACCTCAGCTAAAGTGTCCTCAGCAGTGCCACTATCAGAACCACAAGGATAATAAAAGGCTGACATTTAGAATCTTGAAAACAAGACATGCCAAGCCAGTGTTGATGGTCTCGCAAATCACTTCTCTCTAGACTGGAATATTAGTGAACACTAACAGTCCCTTCTAACATCATGACTCACGAAATCGTAAAAACACGATTGCAAACAAACCACGGAACGGGCACGTTCTTTTCAACATCTAAGGCATTCGAAATAGCAGAAATGGGGAATGAAGAGAGAGAGAGAGAGAGAGAGAGAGAGAGAGAGAGAGAGAGAGAGAACATAAGAACATAAGAAAGGAGGAACACTGCAACAGGCCTACTGGCCCATACTAGGCAGGTCCATGTCAAAACCAACCCAATAACAAAAATAATTTGCCCATCCCATCCAGAGCGGCACCCAAGCAACCTTCACAACCCTCAAGCCTTCACAACCCTCCAAGTCCCGCTCAAATCTAACCCCTCTCTCATAAGATTACAGAAGGAAGTAACACTGCAGCAGGCCAACCGGCCCACACTAGGCAGGTCCCCCTCAAACACTAAACCAATCCCACAAACAATCTTTATCTACCATCACACATTCATTAAAGCAGCTGAGTTATTGGAATGCCTCAGGTCTCTTAAAATGTACTCTATGGAATGCAGGCGAGAAAAGTACTTTATAATGTACACATAGAAACTTCAGGAGGGACTGGTTTCAAATCTGCAAACCGAAATCACTTCCTATGAAAGCAAGAAGAAGGGATGTCATGAACATACTGAGAGATAACACAGTGAATGTGCAGTCTAAGGGACTCAAGCCACTTCAAGACCCTCCCTGTATTCATAAGGGAAATTACCAACAGACCCCTGACTGTTTTCAAGAGGGAAACTAGGTAAGTTTCTCACGTTAGTTCCTGGTCAGCTGGGCTGTGGTGCTCATGCTGAATTCGCACGGCTGGTACCAAGAGCTGGAGTGATGAGCCCACCAACCAGAAGGTCTGTTGTGGTATCAAGCTGCAGGAGTAATGATTCCTTAAATAGTCTACTGGTAAGTTACAGGCAGAAAAAGTGACCTCAAAAAGTGACCTCAGATAGTGACCTCTTATAGTGATGTTGACTTACTCAGTGGTGACGTGGACTTGCTCCTGTAAACACGTGACTAGTGTGCTCTCCGTTCTTAGCTTACTGAGATTGTGATGATGACTACGAACAGCTATATCTTCAGCTAAACGAAGAGTTATTGGAAGCTTGAAGAGAGATTCAACGATTGAAAGAAATGTACAGGGATTATTCCCGGAACAATGGCATCGTGAACAGCTGTTGTAAATGACTGGACCAACGATTGGATGCTGGTTTGAACAGAAGGAAAAAAGCTAAGGAAGGTCCAGGAGACTGCTGTGGTGACCAGCAATTCCTTCTCAGCATTGGTAGACTAATGTGAACTGACGACCCTACACACCCCATTGAAGACCATTCCAATGAAGATCATCGAGAACGTAATGATAAACACATCCAGTAAGAATATTGTTTTAGTTAGGGACAATCAGGTTAGGTTTATGGATTGGGCGTTTTGTCTTAGAGATAGGAAAAGGAGGCAGAGGGTTTATTTTCCTGGGGCCGGAATGGAGGACACTGTTATCCGTGTGGACAACATTATAAGAGGTAATGGGAGCAATCCTATTATCTGTCACAGTGCTGGAGACAACGATATTGGCACACCTAGGAGAGAGAACCTGATTAGCAGGTATAGGTCAGCAATATACATAATTAGGAAGAAGGGAGGGCACCCTGTAATATGTGGCATTTTCTGAGGAGAGGAGTTGGAAATTAATAGTTGTCCAGGGCATTTGGTGTCAATTGCTGGCTCGACAAACACTGTAAGGACATGGCAGTACCATTTATAGACAATTGTGACCTCTTCGTTGGCAGAAATGACATGTTTGCCAGGGATGGGGGTTCACTCTTCTAGGTCTGGGGTGGGGGCACTGGCCAGTGCAGTGGCAGGAGCTGTTAGGACTTTAAACTAGAAATAGTGGTATGGGTTTTTGTAAGAAAGCAATGAATTATGATACAATAGAAATTGGCAGGATGAATTCTCAGTGTAGCGATATTGTGTGGGAAACCAGCTATAGCCAGAGAGAGAATATTGGAAAGCCAGTGGCACTAGGTAATAAGGACAGTAATAGAGGAGCAGGAGTGATCAAGGAAGGAAAAGAGAAGAGATTTCTAAACATATATAAATAGTCATAGCTCTAGGACAAAATGGACGAGTTGAGATTAGTTGCAAGTGCGGGTAAAATTGACGAAATTGCCATAACTAAGACGTGGTTTGACATAAGAATCGGGACATGCCCGTTGAATGTCACATTTAGGGTTTTAAGTTATTCCACCTTAATAAAAGAAACGGGAAGGGGGGTGGGGTAGCACTATGTATCAGAAAACACTTAAAATGCTGCATAAATGCTGGTATTAAAACTGAAAGAACACACACTGAGCCTGTCTGGGTAGAATTTTTCGGAAGGGTTTGAAAAATTAATTTTAGGAGTGATTTATAGTCCCCAAAACTTGGATAGGGACTACGAAGACTTCTTTGGGAGGACATTGTTAAGGCCACAAGGCACGATAACGTAGTAATTCTAGGAGACTTTAACTTAGTCAAATGAACTGGAATTCATTGACTGGGAATCTTGAGACAAACGACTTCCTGGAGGTAGTTCAAGATTATTTTTTGAAGCAGTTTGTGACAGAACCAACGAAGGGAAATTACCTGCTTGATTTGGTTCTGGCTAACAATCTTGAGATTACAGATTTCAGAGAAACTTGGCACAAGCGACCACAAATCGAATACCTTTAATATCGTTGAGAAGTACGACAGTAGGGATAATTCAGTAACAGTCTCAGATTTTTGCTTAGAGAACACTTATCATCTCTGGACTGGGGTATCATGCTGTACATTGTACACTGTACATGCTGCCCAAAGAGCATTTATTTCGTTTAGAGAAATGAGATCAAATAAAAATGATCCGAAATGAATGAACAATAGACTCAAACATTTTTCAGGGCAGAAGAAATATATTTATAGGCGTAACAAAAGAGGTGAGAGCCATCAGTTTACTCATATTAAGAGGGACCTTTAAGAAGGGATAAGAAAAGATAAATGGGACGATGAAATTAAAGTGACATATGATTCGAAAATGAACTCGAAAGGCTTTTTCCAGGTATATAGAACCAAAATTAGAGAGAAAATAGGTCCTCTTACAAATAACTCAAGGGTTCTTGAGTACAAAATGGAATTTTGTGAACCATTAACTAACATTTTTAATCTATCTCTTCAAACAGGTGTAGTGTCTGATATGTGGAAGATGGCTAATGTAATTCCTGTTTTTAAAGCAGGGGATAAGTCACTACCGTCAAATTACTGCCCAATAAGCCTGACCTCAATTGTGGAAATTACTAGAGTCAATTAGATCTGATATTATAAGAAGTCATCATGATAATAATTTGGTTAATGATACTCAGTATGTATTCACGTTCTTGCGTAACTAATTTACTGTTTTTCTTTAGTAAAGTATTTGAGGCAGTAGGTCACTATAAAGAAGTCGATATTATTTTTTGGATTTTAGTAAAGCTTTTGATAGCGTTCCACACAAGAGACTGTTGAAGAAAGTAGCAGCTCACGGTATTGGGGAAAAAGTCCTGTCATGAATGGAGGCGTGGCTGACCAACAGGAAGAAGAATGTGAATAAATGGGGTAAAATCTGAGTGGGGATCTGTAACAAATGGTGTTCCACAGGGATCAGTTTTAGGCCCATTGTTGTTCATAATATACATTAATGACCTTGACGAGGGAATAACTAGTGATATAAGCAAATTCGCTGATGACACGAAAATAGGCAGGATAACTGATTCAGAGAAAAATGTTCCTGAACTTCAGGAGGATTTAGACAAACTCATGGCATGGTCAGAAAAGTGGCAGATGCAGTTCACTGTAGACAAATGCAAAGTCCTGAAGCTCGGAAATGTACATAACCCTAGCCCTTATAAACAGAATGCGAATGCGAAAAGGACTTGAGGGTTATGGTAAGCAGCAAGCTAAAACTAAGACAACAGTGATGAGGAATTAGACACATGTGTAACATCTGGGTATCTTAATTTGTAGACATTTCGCCATCCAGTGGTTTTATCAATAATATACCAGGACATAATGTGAAGAAATATATACAAAAGTTGAGGTAATCAGTCCCTCATCTTCTCGGTACTGTATACTACTATATTTATATACATGTCAGACACTGCAACATCATGGAATCTTGGTACAGAGGACATCTACACAAACGTCTTGCTTTCTACTGGCGCATTCCTCGGGTATGACCTACTTCCACTGGGTAATCCCGCCTGCCAGTAACAATGCCTTCGTCTGCTACCCGTCCAACACTTGTCACTGATATATAAGCACCAAGTTCCATGACTGTTCTTCAGTTCCTTCAAGACTACGGTGCTCTTCACCAACTCCAAAGGACTGATTACCTCATCTTTTGTATATAATTATTCACATTATGTTCTTGTATTGATAAAGCCACTGGAGGGCGAAACGTCCACAAATAAAGATACCCAGATGTTTCACATGTGTTTAATTCCTCCTCTTGTCCTTACTGTATAACATTTAGTTACACGACAACAATGCCTAAGCGTACGTAATAAGGCAAACAGATTACTGGGATTTATATCAGGTATTAGCAACAGAAGTCCACAGGTTATACTACGTCTCTACACATCATTATTAAGGTCTCACATAGATTACGCAGCTCAGTTCTGGTCTCCATATTATAGAATTGACATAAATTCGTTCGAAAACATTCAGTGACGAATGACAAAATTAATACATAGCATAAGAAATTTTCCTTCCGAAGAAAGATTGAAGTCCTTTAAATTACATTTCATTGTACAACGAAGAATGAGGGAAGACATGATTGAAGTGTATAAGTGGAAGATGGGTATTGTAATCTGCTAAGCGAAAATCTGGGACATTTGCTGAGTTGTTCCTACTATCATACTTCCATTCAATGCTAAATGTAATTGATTTGTGGTAGCTTACCTGGAGTTTACCTGGAGAGAATTCTAGGGGTCAACGCCCCTGCGGCCCGGTCTGTGACCAGGCCTCCTGTGCCGAGTTCCTCTGTAATTTCTAAATTATTAACAAGGGTTTCCTTTTTTGCCAGAACCAAGTCAAGTAGGTTATTTCCCCTTGTAGGTTCTGTTACAAACTGCTTCAAAACTGCTGAAAAACTCCTGATCTGCTTCTAAAAAGTCGTTAGATTCTAAATTCCCAGTCAAAAAATTCTAATCAATCTGACTAAAGTTAAAGTCCCCTAGAATTACTATATTATCGTGCCTTGTGGCCTTAATAATTTCTTCCCAAAGTAGTCTCCCTTGGTCCCTATCAAAGTTTGGAGGACGGTAAATCACGCCTAAAATAAATTTTTCACACCCCTCTGAAAATTCTACCCAGACAGACTCTGTCTACTTGGAACAATTTAAAACCTTGAATGTGACATTCAGCAGGCATGTCCCGATTTTTCATATTAAACCACGTCTCAGTTATTGCAAAAACATCGATGTTTCCCGCACTTGTAACTAATCTCAATTCGTCCATCTTATTTCTCCCACTACGAGTATTTGTGTAATATATGTTTTGAAAACCTCCCTTCTCTTTTCTCTTCCTGCTGATTTCTGTTTCTCCACTATACCTGTTACTGTCCTTGTCACCTAGTGCCACTGGGTTCCCAATATTCACCAATAACTCTACCTCATTCTGCCTATAACTGGTTTCCCTAAAACTCACACTATTGCTACACTGATAATTCCTTGATTTTCCACAAAAACCCATACCACTATCTATTTCTAGTTTAAAGACTTAACAGCTCCCTCCACTGCATTGGCCAGTGCTCCCACCCCAAACCTAGATAAGTTTACTTGTAGAGAGTTCCAGGGGTCAACGCCCCTGCGGCCCGGTCTGTGACCAGGCCTCATGTTGGATCAGAGCCTAATCAACCAGGCTCAACCCCATCCCTGTCATACATGTCATTTCTGCCATAGAAGAGGTCCCAGTTGTCTATGAATGTTACTGAATTTTCTTTACAGTATTTGTCCAGCCAGCAATTGACACCAATTGCCCTGGACAACCCTTCATTTCCAACTCCTCTCCTGGGCAAAATGTCACATATCACAGGATTCCCTCCCTTCTTCCTAATAATAATGTCTATTGCTGCCTTATACCTTCTAACTAAATCCTCACTTCTACGCTTGCCTTCATCATTGCCTCCAAGGTGTTTTGTGTTCTGTACCAAGATACCATTGTGTTGCAGTGTCTGATAGAGTGAGTGAGTGTTAAAATGGTATACAATATCGACACTCCCTGGCTGTGAGCACCACACTCCCTTGTTGTGAGCACTACACTCCCTGGCTGTGAGCGCTACACTCCCTGGCTGTGAGTGGTCATCTCCGGATGACAGACTTATATACAATGCAGAGAGGGTTCATGTAGTGTGGGCTGCGGGTGTCAGGTGCGGGGCGTGCATGTGGACGCTTGCGGCCGCCGCGCCTGACACATACATCCCGGGTTAACTTGCTCACCATTATCTCTAATTGCTGATCTGCAGAGTCAGTGGGGAAAGAGGCGGGTGGGAGGGGGGGAGAAGGGAGGAAGGAGGGAGGGAAATAAGAGGACAGAAAATGCAGGGGCAGAAAAGGCTATGGAAGAAGAGTGGCCAGAAGAAACGGGAGGCAGAGAAGGACTAGAAGAAAAGAGGGCACGAGAGGAGGGAGGTAGAAGAGGAAGGGGCAGAAAAGAAAAGAGAAGGAGGCAGATAAGAGAGGAAATGTTGCAAGCGGAGAGTGCCATGACGGGTATTTTTGGGACTACAGATCAAGTAGCTTACTGTCATGGTGTATTCGCTGTCTCCGACACACAGCATACATAATCAGTATCCTGCGAGTCATCTCAGCCAGCTGGAAGCAGGGCTAGCCAGAGCCATCTAGAGGAGAGCTGACAATACTTGATTGGTGTTGTTTCCCAGGTGCAAAGGTATTGACATTTCAGAGAAAGGATGATTCGCCTCGATTAGTTACTACCTACCTATATATGTATATGTATGCATGCATAAACACTGATCTCTGGCCGAAGGAGACTTGAACCTAGGAACCTTGCAACAAGGTACGCAGTGCTTTACCGACCGTACTACACTGGACCAATACCTTGGCGCCCAGCTCACTCTAGACGTTTTGATCCAAGGCAGCCAGCTTTTAGGCAGGTGGCTTACAGCTTTTCATCTCATCCCCTGCATGCATCGACCGATTAGAGATTTTGTTCAATGCTTAGAATTCGCAAAAACAGGCGAAATATTCTTTAAATAAAGTCTACATAGAATATAGAATATAGGGGGTTGTAGGAGAAGACAATATTGAAACATATATATATATATATATATATATATATATATATATATATATATATATATATATATATATATATATATATATATATATATATATATATATATGCAAGAAAACCACTATGAAAAATAGAAGAATTCCAAGCGCTTTCGTGACTACTCACATTATCAAGGAACTATATGAGATATAGTTCCTTGATAATGTGAGTAGTCACGAAGCGCTTGGAATTCTTCTATTTTTCATAGTGGTTTTCTTGCATATTTGATATCACCTGTTTACTGTGATCTTTTTGCATATATATATATATATATATATATATATATATATATATATATATATATATATATATATATATATATATATATATATATATTTATATATATATTATATATATATATATATATATATATATATATATATATATATATATATATATATATATATATATATATATAGGGCACTATATGCAAGACAAGCCAAGAGGGTGGAAATCTTTAGCTCAAGTACTTTCACACTTATCAGTGCATCATTAGGAGCTATTCAATGTTGCAAGGTAGCAACTGAACCATGGGAAGTTTTCTCAGAGTAGCGCAGGTCTGTCACGGCCGCAGCTTCTCTCAGAATGTGGGCCAACGGTCGGTGCCAACCCCTACACCACCACCATTCCCCTCCTCCCCGTACGGGTAGGAGGGTTTTTGAGATCTCAAGTATTGTGAAATTAGAAGATATAATAGCAAGTCCCAAGTTTTTTTTAGCAGCTTAGAACAAGTCATGTGACTTGAGAAAATATGTTTCTCATTGGATACTATATATACATATACATATATATATATATATATATATATATATATATATATATATATATATATATATATATATATATATATATATATATATATATATATATATATATATATATGGATTGCTATTATTATGTGTAACCATTTTAATTAATAAAAGAAAGGGATAGTAGACAATATTTAGGAAGAGATACTTCTGAGTACCCCTGGGAACAATCGAGTACCCCAAAGGAGGACATCTAAACGGACAAAGACCACATTCTATCCCTTTCTTTTATTAATTAAAAAGGTTACACAGAATAATAGCAATCCATATATATAGTATCCACTGAGAAACGTATTTTCTCAAGTCACATGACTTGTTCTAAGCGGCTAGGAAAAGCTATTGTATCTACTAATTTCATAATACTTGATATCTAAAAACCTCTCCTACCCCATAAGGGGGGAAGGGGGATGGTGGAGGTGCGGGGGTTGGCACCAACCGTTCAGAGAGAAGCTGCGGCGGTGACAGACCTGGGCTACTCTGATAAGATAAGATTTTCTTCGGATTTTTAACCCAGGATAACCCAAGAAAGTCAGTGCGTCATCGAGGACTGTCTGTCTTATTTCCATTGGGGTCCTCAATCTTGTCCCCCAGGATGCGACCCACACCAGTCGACTAACACCCAGGTACCTATTTGCTGCTAGGTGAACATGACAACAGGTTTATGGAAACACGTCGAAATGTTTCCACCCCGCCGGGAATCGAACCGAATACCTAGGAAAAATAAATTTCAATTCCTTTCCAGTATTCCTTTTGTAACTTGTGTATGACTTAATTCTTAATGATTTATGCTTTGAGAAAACCAGTAATACTTATTTTATATTAATTTTGTATATATTCTAAATTTAAACGTAGTTAAGAGCTAGTGACTGCATTACATATCCGGGAAGGTAATGTCTGATGGGTTTGATACAAATGTAGGGTGGCTCCATTGCCTTGAATGAAGAGCTTTTCCCCAGCATGGAGGCACCCTCTTGAAGAGTTTAGGGAGGCGTGATGTAAACGTAATGGAGGGAGGTGTGAGAGGAGGTAAACATGTGTAAACAACTCGTGTTTTACTAAGCAGTAAATTGTTTGCTGTAAATACAACCTTGCACCTTCAACAGGTGCAACATGTACACAAACTCACTGATGAATTTATATCAAGTCTATTTACCTCGACATAAGTTTAAATACCTCAAGAATTACAAAATTTACATAAGTGTTAATGTCAGAGGAGAATTTTTCTGCAACTTATTTATTTCAACGATTTCTGAAGTTATGTCAATATTTTTTGTTAAATAATAAAATATGTATTGAAGGCAATATATATATATATATATATATATATATATATATATATATATATATATATATATATATATATATATATATATATATATATATATATATATATATATATATATATATATATATATATATATATATATATATATATATATATATATATATATATATATATATATATATATATATATATATATATATATATGTCGTGCTGATTACGTAAAACTTGGATTTTGGCTTAAATAGCAACGCTCACCTTGCCATATAAGACAAGTAAAAATTTGTGTATGCAATAATTTCGCCAAAATCATTCTGAACACAACGAAAAAATATATTTCTTTGTGTTTGTTTATTATTAAATTAATGTTAACGTATCTAAAATATATTTAGTTGGGTTAGGCTAAATTAAATTGCGCTTGTTGTAATAAGGTTAGGTAGGTTTTCAAAGTTTCTCTTGGTACAAAATTATAAATTCTTACATCAACATAAATGAAAAAATATATCTTTAAACGTATAAGAGAAAATTTTAGAAAGGACTTAATTTTAGATGAGTTCTTGCTAATTGACCAGTTTTACCTAATCGGCACGACATATATATATATATATATATATATATATATATATATATATATATATATATATATATATATATATATATATATATATATATATATATATATATATATATATCATATATAGGATAGGGTCCACCTCTAGTGCAAATTGTGGGACCCATAGCTTAGAAGTGGATAAAAAGGCTTAGAGGAAAAATATTTGGATTTCTTTCTGAAACCATTTGAATATCCCACTTCCCATACCACCCTATCTCTTCACTTTTTTTACCAATATATATATTTTATTTTATAATATGGCACACAAGACTTAAAAAGATATATTACTGGTACAAAGATTGCATGTGCAGTACATGAGGTTTGTGGGATACATATAAAGTACATAATACTACGTATTTATCACAGATTACAATGCTAAAATCTCCTCCAGCTCTTCATAGCTGGGCCGGGTACGCAGGATACAGCAGGCATTACTCCTTTGAACCGCAGCACTGAGTCGCTGGAATAGAAAACTAGCTACTCTAGGATCCCTAGTTACCCTGATGAGTCTTTTCCCATGGCCCAGGGTCTCTGAACCTATGGGAACATTTATATAATGATGGGCAAGTTCACCGTATTTTCTAGCCTTCTGGGACTCCCTGACGCTGACAGCTGCTCTTCCTTCCTCCCTGGTGTACTGGAGATTGGTATCAGCCAATGTGGACACACATGTGTAGTCCCACACCACCTGCTTGCCGTCTGTCCAGGCTTGAAGGGTGTTACCATCAGATCAGCATAATTGGGGTGGCTCTGTTATTGCTGGGCATCCGGCTGTTGTGAGGTTCATTTTGATGATGCTATTCACGAACAAGTGGTATTGAATCAGTAACAACACTGCGACTAGCCGAGGATTTGAACTCATGTCGTTTTGGCCCTGCCTTGTCGTGAGCGAAAATCACATGACGCCTTGGCACACAGGAACACACAATCCTACAAGAACCAAGCCCCCAGCTGTTGTTATATATATATATATATATATATATATATATATATATATATATATATATATATATATATATATATATATATATATATATGTGTGTGTGTACTCACCTAGTTGTACTCACCTAGTTGTGGTTGCAGGGGTCGATTCAAGGCTCCTGGCCCCGCCTCTTCACTGGCCGCTACTGGGTCACTCTCCCTGCGCCATGAGCTTTATCATACCTCTGCTTAAAGCTATGTATAGAGCCTGCCTCCACTACATCGCTTCCTAAACTATTCCACTTCCCGACAACTCTGTGACTGAAGAAATACTTCCTAACATCTCTGTGATTCATCTGAGTCTTCAACTTCCATCTGTGTCCCCTTGTTGTTGTGTCCCATCTCTGGAACATTCTGTCTCTGTCCACTTTGTCAATTCCTCTCAGTATCTTATATGTTGTTATCATGTCTCCCTATCTCTCCTGTCCTCCAGTGTCGTCAGGTCGATTTCCCTTAACTTCCCTCGTAGGACATACCCTTAGCTCCGGGACTAGTCTTGTTGCAAACCTTTGCACTTTCTCGAGCTTCTTCACATGCTTGGCTAGGTGTGGGTTCCAAACTGGTGCTGCATACTCCAATATGGGCCTAACGTACACAGTGTACAGGGTCCTGAACGATTCTTTATTAAGATGTCGGAATGCTGTTCTTAGGTTTGCTAGGCGCCCATATGCTGCAGCAGTTATTTGGTTGATGTGCGCCTCAGGAGATGTGTCTGGTGTTATACTCACCCCAAGATCTTTTTCCTTGATTGAGGTTTGCAGTCTCTGGCCCCCTAGGCTGTACTCCGTCTGCGGTCTTCTTTGCCCTTCCCCAATCTTCATGACTTTGCACTTGGTGGGGTTGAACTCCAGGAGCCAGTTGCTGGACCAGGCTTGCAGGCTGTCCAGATCCCTTTGTAGTTCTGCCTGGTCCTCGTCCGATTGAATTCTTCTCATCAACTTCACATCATCTGCAAACAGGGACACTTCGGAGTCTATTCCTTCCGTCATGTCGTTCACAAATACCAGAAACAGCACTGGTCCCAGGACTGACCCTGTGGAACCCCGCTCGTCACCGGCGCCCACTCTGACACCTCGCCACGTACCATGACTCGCTGCTGTCTCCCCGACAGGTATTCCCTGATCAATGTAGTGCCTTCCCTGTTACCCCTGCCTGGTCCTCCAGCTTCTGCACTAATCTCTTGTGTGGAACTGTGTCAAACGCCTTCTTACAATCCAAGAATATGCAATCTACCCACCCCTCTCTCTCTTGCCTTATCGCTGTCACCCTGTCGTAGAACTCCAGTAGGTTTGTGACACAGGATTTCCGTCCCTGAAACCGTGTTGGCCGTCGTTGATAAGCTCATTCCTTTCTAGGTGCTCAACCACCCTTCTCCTGACTATCTTCTCCATGACCTTGCATACAATACATGTCAGTGACACTGGTCTGTAGTTTAGTGCTACGTTCCTGTCTCCTTTTTAAAAATTGGAACTACATTTGCTGTCTTCCAAACCTCAGGTAGTTGCCCTGTTTCGATAGATGTGTTGAAGATCGTTGTTAGGGGTACACATAGCTCCTCTGCTCCCTCTCTCAGGACCCATGGAGAGATGTTATCTGGCCCCATCGCCTTTGAAGTATCTAGCTCGCTTAGTAGCCTCTTCACTTCCTCCTCATTTGTGTGTATTGTGTCCAGCACTTGATGGTGTACCCTACCTCTCCTCCTTTCTGGAGGCCCTTCTATCTCCTCTGTGAACACCTCTTTGAATCTCATGTTGAGCTCCTCACACACTTCCCGGTCATTTCTTGTGACCTCCCTCCTACCTTCCTCAGCCTGATCACCTGGTCCTTGACTGTTGTTCTCCTCCTGATGTGGCTGTACAGCAGCTTTGGGTCAGATTTGGCTTTCGCTGCTATGTCATTCTCGTACTGTCTTTGGGCCTCCCTTCTGATCTGTGCATATTCATTTCTGGCTCTACGACTGCTCTCCTTATTCTCCGGGGTTCTTTGCCTTCTGTACCTCTTCCATTCCCTTGCACACTTGGTTTTGGCTTCCCTGCACCTTTGGGTGAACCATGGGCTCATCCTGTCTTTTTCGCTTCTCCTGTTACCCTTGGGTATAAACCTCTCCTCAGCTTCCTTGCAAATTGTTGTCATATATTCCATCATCTCGTCTACTGACTTCCCTGCCATCTCTCTGTCCCACTGAACTCTGTGCAGGAAGTTCCTCATGCCCACATAGTCACCTTTCTTGTAGTTTGGCTTCATTTGTGCAGCCCTTCCTGCTTCCCCCTCCACTTGTAACTCTACTATGTATTCGAAACTTAGAACCATATGATCACTGGCCCCAAGGGGCTTTCATGTGTGATGTCCTCAATATCTGCACTACTCAGGGTGAATACTAGGTCCAGTCTCGCTGGTTCGTCATTTCCTCTCTCTCTGGTAGTATCCCTTACGTGTTGGTACATGAGATTTTCCAGTACCACCTCCAGCATCTTAGCCCTCCACGTTTCTTGGCCCCCATGTGGCTCCAAGTTCTCCCAATCAATTTCCTTATGGTTGAAGTCACCCATGATCAGTAGCTTCGCCCTGCTCGCACGAGCCCTTCTGGCCACTTCTGCCAGAGTGTCAATCATCGCTCTGTTACTCTCATCATACTCTTGCCTTGGCCTCCTGCTGTTCTGTGGTGGGTTATACATCACTGCAATTACCACCTTGGGACCTCCAGACTGTAGCATCCCTACTATGTAATCCCCAGCTTCTCCTCCGTCTCCTCTCTCCATCTCGTCAAAATCCCATCGGTTTTGATCAGCAGTGCCACTCCTCCACCCCTCTGTTCCCTCTGTCTTTCCTCAGGATCTGGTATCCCATTGGAAAGATGGCATCTGTTATCATACCTGTGAGCTTGGTTTCTGTGAGAGCTATTATGTCCGGTGATGCCTCTTTGACACTTTCGTGCCACTCCTCCCACTTATTTGTTATTCCATCAGCATTGGTGTACCATACCTTCAGTTTCCTCTCTACTACTGTGTTTTGGGGGTCTGTGAGGGTGGGGGACCTGGTGGTGTACTGTGGGATTCTATAGTGGAGTGTTGGGTGGGGGCTGAGATTGTTGGTTGTAGTTTGTGTTGGGATAGTGTGCTTGGTTGTTGGGTGTTTGGGATGGTTCTGTGTGTGCTTGTTCTTGTTGCTCCGCCCTGCTCTTGTTGTCCTCTACTGATTCTGTCCTTGTCCCTCCTCCTCGCTCCTTTCGCCTTTGTGTCCTCTCCCTCAGCTGCTGTCGTTCTGTTTTTGTTCTGTCCGGTCTAGGAACACCCTCCTGTATTCTTCCGTTTCCTTCAATCGTGGTTTCTCTTGGAGGATTCTGTCTCTCTCTGTTTCTGTCCTGAGAATCAGCTTGAGCGGTCGTTTTCTCCCTTCGAGTACCCCCTATTCTCTGAAAATTTACAATCTCGGACATGTCTTCTTCACCTATTTCTTTGAGTATGCTCTCAATCTCCTTTCTTTCTGCCTGCCGTCTTTCAGTGTGTGTCCTTCCCTCACTCTCCTTCAGCCCATGAATAAACACTGCCTTTGCCCTCTCCTCCTCCCATTGCCTTTCCCTCTGCAGCTCAGGCTCCTGTTTCTCCCTTCTTTTTTCCTGTTGCTCTTGGTGGCATGATCGTTCCTCTGCATTTGCCCTATTCCCCTCTCCACCTGCTCTCAGCTGCTCACCCTCTTCGCTCCTTGGCCCTGCTTGGTAGGCAGATACGGCCATAGCGTAAGTTACATCTTCCTTCTCGATGGGCCCCCTTGATGCTGTGTCTTTACTGGTCAATACCCCTGTAACCTGCTTCAGCCTGTTTACCTCATCTTCTAGGCCCCTTATCATGGCTACTGCATCTTCAGCTTGTGCCTCCCAGTTCTTCTTCTCCTCCTCCAACCTCTTTTCCAGTTTCACAGAAAGCTCTCTCTCCATCTTTGCAGAAAGCTCTCCTAGTTTTCTCTCCCACTCTTGTTCCATCCTTTTGCACTGCTCTTTCATCCATTCTTCCTTACCAGAGCCGTTCTCCTTTGGACCCTGGGTCCTGCGAGTCCCTACCACCATTTTTTTTTTTTTTTTTTTTTTTTTTTGGGAGTGCAAGAGGAAGGGAGAGGTAGATACAGAGAGAGAGGGGGATTAGGGGACTAGAGAGAGAAGGGAGACAGGTAGAGATGGGGGAGAGAGGATTTGGGTACTAGAGGGAGAAGGGGAGGGAATGGTGGAGAAGGAGAGATATGCAGAGGTGGGGAGAGAGAGAGAGGATTTGGGGACTAGGAGAGGGGGAGGGAAGGGTAGAGAAAGTGAGATAAGAAGAGAGGGAGAGATGGGGGAGGGAGATGGGGAGAGAGGGATGGGTAGAGGGAGAGAGATGGGGAGAGAGAGAGAGATGATTTGGGGACTAGAGGGAGAAGGGTGGAGGAGAGATATGCAGAGGTGGGGAGAGAGAGAGAGAGAGAGAGATTCGGGGACCAGGAGAAGGGGGAGGGAAGGGTAGAGAAGAGAGATAAGAGAGGGAGAGATGGGGAGGAGGGAGAGCTGGGGAGGGAGGGAGAGCTGGGGAGAGAGATGGATGGGGAGAGGGAGAGAGATGGGGAGACAGATGAGAGAGGGAGAGCTGGGGAGAGGGAGAGAGAGAGATGGGGAGAGAGATGGGGCAAGAGAGAGATAGGGAGAGAGAGAGAGGTGGGGAAAGAGAGATGGGGAGATAGTGTGTGAGATAGTGAGAATGTGGGAGAGGGAGAGATTGAATGTGAGAGTGTGAGAGTGAGAGTGTAAGAGAGGGGGAGAGAGTCAGGGGGCAAGGGATGTGTGAGGTAGAGTGAGAGGTAGAGTGAGAGTGTAGGGAAGTGGGTGGGTGGAAGAGCGGAAAGGTCTGGGAAGGGGAGAGGGGATGAGTGAGGGGAGGTGATAGAGGCAGGGGAATGGTGGTAGGGGGCTGTCTACCCACGTTAGTCGTTATGTATCCTTACTGTCCTTATGTACCCACGTATGTACTGCCAATGTACCCAATCCCTTGGTTTCCTTGTCACTGTCTATGTGAGCTTAAAATTACTATCAGTTGAATTATTATTGTATGTATGGATTATTATTGTATGTATGTGTGTGTGTATATGGTTTAAGAGGGAGGGAGAGAGGATGTGTCATATCAGCTTTCAGAAGGTGTGAAACCCTTGTGCTGTGTTTGTATGCCCACGCATCTATGTTTGTGTCCCAGAAAATACTCCTCACTTCTATTTACTAATACTTATATTTATATTTACTTATATTTACTAATACTAGTAAATCTAAAAGTTATGATACTCTACTCAGCTCTACAGTGCCTAAACCCGTGTGTGTGTGTGTGTGTATGTGTGTGTGTGTGTTTGATGTCCCTCACTAGTTTCCCACACATTCATCAATCCTATCTCCACCTTATCAATGTTGTTTTTACTCTAGTTCAGGTAATAGCTGGCAGGAGTGAGTGACCCTTAGCTACCAGTGTCAGTGTGTGTGTGTGTGTGTGTGTGTGTGTACTCACCTAGTTGTGGTTGCAGGGGTCGAGTCAAAGCTCCTGGTGTGTGTGTGTGTGTGTGTGTGTGTGTGTGAACATTTATCTAAACATTTTCAGTGATAAACTAAGAAAGACTATTAACAGTGAAGAGTTGAATTGATTTTTCCTGGTTATAAAGTTCATGCTTCAAGTTATGTATAAATAAAGACGCCAACCATCCAAAATCAAGGGAATTAAAGCATTTATTCGATATTTAAAATTACTGTAATTTAACACGTGATTTAAAGCAAGTGAATGATCCCGAATTTCAGAGTGAGATGGATGAGTTAAAGGGAGATTAGTTAAAGGCAAACAACCACAGGGAGGAGTTGAATGATAGCTCTAGGCCTTTCGTGCTGCAGTCTACACTTTTTCAAGGGCTTGCAATGTTGCAGAGGGAATAGAGAATTCGTGCAGGTGCGTCCATGAGGATATCTGCTTCCGGAAAGGAGATCTCATAGAATTGGAGATCCCAGGCTCATGGGAAACAAAGTCTCTCAACTTTTCTCAGTGCCGTGTTCCTACTCCAGTCTTCTTACTCAGCCCCTCCGCCCCAAGAAGAAAGGACTGATATGCATAAAGATTTTCACGCTCTTTCAGAACCTTTCCAGTGGGGGGAGAAATATTGTTCATTATTTATTGATATAAATAATGAGATTATCACAACAGATTTACGCGGCATGACGGCGCGACAAGTGGCAAGTCACGTGACTACAAACAAACTACAGAACGGGTGGGACTCGAACCCATGGCAGGCGAATCCTAAAACTCTGAGGCCAGTATGTTGTCCGCTGAACCATGTCATCCTAATAAGATGCATCCTGCTAGGTAATGTATTTTCTATACAACATAGGAAAGAGATAAATGGTATAAAATACCAACACGACGAAAAAATAAACACAAATACAGTATAGTGCGATCCTTTATTGACAACGTTTCGCCCACACAGTGGGCTTTATCACAAACAGATCTGACTTGATGAAGCCCACCGTGTGGGCGAAACGTTGTCAATAAAGGATCGCATTATACTGCATTTGTGGTTATTTTTCCACAACATAGGAAGGTTAGAATGAGCCCCATGTGACCACAAATTCAGGTTTATTTAGATACATCTCGCACCAGCATGGCTGTGGCGCGCTCAAGCTCAAGTACTATCAAAGCCACCATCGTCAATCACGAAGTCGTAATAACACGTTCCGTGATTTGTTTGCAATCGTGTTATTACGATTTCACGAGTCATGGTAGTGGTTTTGAGGGGACTTGAACTAGAGCACGTCGCAGTTATGCTGGTGTGAGGTTCTTCCGTAAAATCCTGAATTTGAGGTCACAGTAGTGGCTCATGCTAACCTCCCTATGATGTATAGATAATATACATAGTGCTGTCCAGGTCCAGTAGACAGCACACTGGCCTGCCATGAGTTCGAACTTCACCCACTCTGCGATTTAATATATTACTGATTCTCTGGTGTATGTTTGCTTACATATGGAGTCAAGCTCCTACCATTGCACCTTATGAAGTGACCTTTAATTCTGACCTAGTGGACAAATAAGCCAGCGGACGGTCTCGGTCATTTGGCCAAAAGCTCTACCAAGGTCCGAGTGGGTCATCACTTGACTATAAACTCTGCGTCACGAGAATTTTTATATTTCTTTTGAGATTTAGATTTGCTGTTGAAGCAGTTAGTTTATTATGCACCTCATTCACAGAGATTATGAATACACAAATAGCCTAGGAACTAGGCTCCACAGGGGTCAACAGGAGTACTTCTAGATTTATATTTGCAATTGATTTATCTGTTGCTAGCAAATTTATGAAACTTGCTTAATATGTCTGTCATCTTATTTTTATTAATAAGATATCGTGACATATCACATAGGCTATTGTAAAGTCTATCTCTACATTCCTCAATAAGTGGACAATCAAGCACATAGTGTTCAAGATAGTGATCATAAGTCTGACACCATAACATTTAGTTTGACTATCATCTGTGTCTGTTAAAGTGCCAGAAATACTTGTAATCGTGCCTTAAATTTGGTTACGGCAACATGAGTCAGTCTGCTCACATTGCAAGTTGCTCCATTAACGTACTTACCTAAGTTTATGTAATCATAGTGAGTGATAGATCTACTCAGGCTTCTAACTGCACATCTATGATATTATGATATTCATTATTTCTCTCCTAATATTATTCCTAATGCTAGACACAGATATATCAACATTATATTGTGCATTTGTCTTCAGGGTAACTTTTTTGACTAATTTATCAATTTTATTATGAATGGGGCAATTCAGCGTCTGCTGGAATCCACATCAATTATACATTACTTTTGTTTCCTCTGATAGTTGAGTATCTACATGTTATTAGAATCATTATGAGAGTAAAGTTGCTTCAGTGATGACACAGAATCAGTAATAATGAAAGAGTCAAGTTCAGTGTCATAAGTTAACTTTAATGCCATTGACATGGCAAAAAATGCAGTTTGCAGTGTAGACGCCCAGTCGTTCTTATTGTTTTAATGTAGGGAGATACCGTGACTGGAACAATACACAAATAACCCGCACATAGAAGAGAGGAGCTTACGACGACGTTTCGGTCCGACTTGGACCATTTACAAAGTCACACTAACAAAAAGGAGAGAAGGAGGGAGTATATATAGGCCAGCAGATAGGGACGGGACTCCTACTTAGAACCATCAATGTATTTAATTTGTGGTGTATTATAACTGATATTTAAGTGAGAAATTTCTTCTTGAGCAGTTGCCTTTGCAACTGGGGTTACTAGTGATGAACCTCTTAAAGGTATGTGATATTAAACGAAAACATCGTCCATTGAGGGTTGAAATGATCTTGTTGTCTACAGTGATACAGTTTATGCAAGTTATAAAACTTAATATAACTGCGTGTTTTCACAAGCCATTTAGATCTATGTTTATTTACTTCTAGACATTTAGTGGCAGTGTCTGGTTTATTTCTTAACATCCTAATATCAAGTACAATATTAATCTCAATAATACTATCATTGATACTAGTAACACTATTTCGTTGGAACAAAATTCCACAAATTCCTGACTAAAATTCTGGGTTGAGGTTAGGGCGTGTAAGCCACGATAATGGTGAGCTTAAGCGTGGCCAACTTGTACACACGGCTCCTTCAAGCTGAGACTTTAGCGTCACTTTAACACCCGCCAATGTTACAACAGCCAAATAAAACTAATGACTACACACACACCAACAAAAAAGCCTCTGAATACTCTTATTTACCCAAGTTGTCAGTGGTACTTAGGATCGAGACTTTTATAATGGCATCTTATCTACAACGACATCGTTACATCTTACTCCTTCTTCCTTCCTTCCTCCTTCTTCCCTCCTCTCCTTCCTACTCCTCCTCCTTCTCCTACTCCCTCCTAACCATTCTTTCTCTTGTCTTCCTCTCGCCTACCCTTCACACATTTCTACAGATAACTAAAGAGGTTTTCTAATGAAGGGGAATTTAAGGATACAACGAAACAGCCCTAAATGGATAATGGGGAGAATGGCGCCTTAATGGATATATGTAAGACAACTTAAGACAACTTAATAGGTATATGCAAGAGTACTTATATATATATATATATATATATATATATATATATATATATATATATATATATATATATATATATATATAAGATGGGAGTCCACCTCTGGTACAAATTGTGGGACCCATAGCCTCGAAGTGGATAAAAAGGCTTCAAGGAACAATATTTGGATTTCTTCCTGAAGCCATTTGAATATTCCACTTCCCCTACCACACCATCTTTTATTTTTTTTTTACCAATAGGTATATTTTATTACATAATATGGTACAAAAGATTTAAGAGATACATTGTAGTATATATATATATATATATATATATATATATATATATATATATATATATATATATATATATATATATATATAATAATATATATACATATATATATATATATATATATATATATATATATATATATATATATATATATATATATACATATATATATACATTATATATATATATATATATATATATATATATATATACATATATATACATTATATATATATATATATATATATATATATATATATATATATATATATATATATATATATATATATATATATATATATATCGTGGCGAATAGGTAAAAATTGCTATTTTGCTTTAACAGAACGATCTTCTTGCCGAATAAGGCAAGTGAAAATTTGTGTATGCAATAGTTTCGCAAAATTCATTTTGAACCTAACGAAAAATATATATTTCATTGTGTTTGTTTATTATTAAATTATTGTAAACTTATCTAAAATACATTTAGTTGGATTAGGCTAAATTAAATTGCGCTTGGTTATAATAAGGTTAGGTAAGTTTCCTAAGGTTCTTTTAGTACAAAATTATTATTTTTACATTAACATATATGAAAAAATATATTTTTAATCGTATAAGAGAAAATTTTAAAAAGGACTTAATTTTAAATGAGTTCTTACTAATTGACCAGTTTTACCTATTCGACACGACATATATATATATATATATATATATATATATATATATATATATATATATATATATATATATATATATATATATATATATATATATATATATATATATGTAATCTATGTAAGACAACACAATATATAATGGGGAAATGCAAGGCACTACGAGAACACTACGAGGCCACTACGAGGCCACTGCAGGGCCACTACGAGGACACTATAAGGCCACTAAGACTAGCAAGTAAGATTAAGACAGTACGCAGCGTATCGAGAGAGATCTTTATCCAGGAAGAAGCAGAGAGGAGGTAAAAAAGTGATCTTCCCAGGAGTAGGATGAATAGTGGGTAGGGAAGGGAGAGAGGGAGAAGGGAGGGGGAGAGAAAGTAAGATGGAGGGAAGAGAGGAGAGGGAGGGAGGGAGAGAGAGAGAGAGGGTTGAAAAGAAAGAGGGAGTGAGGAGGGGTGGAGAGATAGAGGGAGTTTGAAGGAGGGGAGAGAGAGAGAGGAAGGGAGAAGAAAAAGAAAGAGAGAAGAAGGGGAGAATGAGAAGGAGGGGAGAATGAGAAGGAGGGGAGAGAAAGAGAGAAATAGAAAGAGAGAAGGGAGGGGGGAGAGAGGCAGAATAGGGAAAAAACAGAGGAAAAGATAGGAAATGAAGAGGTATGGAAATATGGAAGAGAAAGGGAAGCAAGAATAGAGGAAATAGAAAGGGAATGAAGAGGAAGTGAAGGGATATTAGGGGATGTGAGAGGGGTGAAGGAAGTGATGGTGGAAGAGTGAAAGGGTGGATAAGTAATGGTAAGGGTCGGGAAATGGGTAATGGTGGAGTGGGAAGAGGAGTGATAGTGGATAGGAGAGGTGTGATGGTCGAGTGGGGAGAGAGAGGTTTTGATGGGGGTGAGGGGAAAGAAAGAGAGAGGTGCAGGTGGGGGTGGTGTTGAGAGAGGGATAAAGAGGGGGTGTGGTGCCGGGGGGTAGGGGTAAGAGTGAGGGAAGGAGGGGGCACTAATGCAACCCTCCCCTCCCCCATCTCTCGTGACATTTGCGTCGTCATAAATACCAGAGCGGATTCCCTCCCCTCAAATGAGAGGAAAAAATAGTATTTAATGTTGGCGACTAAGACAAAGCGTGCACAATAAAGGAAGACGAACACTCTCATAATCCAAAGATACGTGGCCCATCATTCCACGCTAAAAATGAAATTATGACTTCTTCTGACCTCGCTGGGGGACACAATGGCGCATCCGCGCCTTTTAATGGCTCCACCACCACCCTTACAACCCCGCGCCAAAGGGGTCATAGTTCATCCTCTCGTAGCGTGACCCGACGCTCGACCTTAAGGCCAGAGGGACCAAGGGGCATTTTTACAATAGGCATTTTTTCTCCAGCGACCCCATTGGCTGCGTAATTTGATATTATGGATAGGCATATCGCGCATTCTTGAAATTGCAGCTCGCGGCGATGATATTCCATTGGTCTCATCTCACGTTTATTGTGACATTACCTCCTCGCCCATTAATTATAAAGCTTCTTATTGTTCTTATAATTTGAGACTGGCGTCCGCTAAGTAGTTAATATCTTAATATATTGCTGGCGAATCCTCTTACTGTGATCAATGCTACCAATTACACCCAGCTTCGATAATCCGCACGCCCACACCACCCACCAGCCCACCCTTGTTCATGTGTACCACCCCGTCCAAGACGCCCACCCCACAGCCTAGAAGCATAGATGTTTTACTTAGAATCAACACCTCTCAAGGCCTTTTATATGTATTTATGTGTGTGTATGTGTGTGTGTGTGTGTATGTGTGTGTGTGTGTCAAAAAGTTCTGAGTCGCCCTGACTGGTCATTCCTATAGCTGTAACTTTTAATGGCCTAAAGTTTAAATCAAGTGTATTCAAATATTCGAATTATAGGTTTCTAGCTTTTGTGATAAACTGTAAATGTTTGCGGCTTCAGACCCGACTGGACATGGTATTACTAACACAAGTGCACTGTTGTACCTGGATGTAAATCAAGCAAATAAAGGCAAACGCAAACGCAAAAGACCCGGGCCGGGACAAGACCGGCGAACCTACAACAACAACAAACGCAAACACGAGAAATGTAGGTTTTAGTACCCTTATATTTCCTTCACCAATATATTTGCAATATACGAAGATGCAATAAAGCACATGAATGATAAGCAAAGAGAGTCGCTCACTACAGTAGGTTTCATTCACTCCTTAAGATAGACCAGGACTGGAAGTGCACTCTACCAGCTTCAGAGAGCGTCTGCCACCAGCCAGGTGTAGAAGCATAATATTAATTAGGCTCTAGGGAAGCTCTCACCCAATTGGTTGGTGTTAGAACTGGACAGCAAATCAGGGTAGACGGGTTCCTAATGCAAGCTACTCTAACCTGACTGTCGGTCTGGCTGGTCTATAGGATATGCACGATTGGGTGTGCAATGAACGCAGAAAAAATTGTACTTAGGTGCTCTGAGCACGCCACACACGCATTCTGAAGACATCAAAATCATGCACCGTGTCGTCATTGAATTTTTAACACTACAGAAAATCGAGCGCTCAGAGATTAATGCTGGCATGATCAACGAGAATCAAGAGACAGGCTGCAAAAATCCGTCGTGGCAGGAAATATATCGTAGGCGATGCCAGGTCTGGCAGGTCTTCGACATCGATAAATCAGGAAAATATTAATAATAACAATAATCTTTATTTCTACAAGTTCATGATACAACTTATACAGAATATAGCTGACATCAGTGACATACTATATAGAAAGCCCCTGGTTATGCAGAGCATTTCGGGCAACTTAGGTTAATTTTCTCCCCAGGATGCAACCCACATCAGTCTGCTCACACCAAGGTACCTACTTACTGCTAGATGAACAGGGAAAGCAGGTGTAAGAAAACAAGCCCAATGTTTTCACCCGTACCGGGGATCGAACCACAGACACTCAATGTGAGAGCTGAGTGCGCTACCAAACGGGCTACGGGCCGCACCATTGAGGCCGTGGAGTGAATTGTGACGGAGGATCCAAGAGTGACAGTGCGTCAGATAGTGGATAGTTAAGACTAAGTCGAATCCACTCTCCATGAACATTTGGCTAAGAAAAAAGTCTGTACTCCCTGGACGTCAATAATATTGACTCCTGAAATAAAGAGACACCGGAAGCGATATTCGGAGGAGAATTTTCAGCTGATGAATCTGGACTTGGAAAAATTTAATCAGCAGTTTGTAACCTGGAATAAAACCTGACTCAACCACTATGACCCTGAGTCCATGAAGCAGTCGAAGCAATGGACACACACCAACTCTCCGACACCAAAGAGATTCAAGGTGTAACCAAGTACCGACCAGATCACCTGCACAAAGAGAGGGCAGGGAGTAATCACAAGGTCCACATTATGGGTGAAAACAACACCGATTTGTTTAGGCGTTTGTGTGATTCAGTCCGTGAAAAACAGCCAGGAAAACTGTCGACTTCCTCCCCTCCCTACTGCTTCACGACATTGCTCCTGCTAAAAGCAATTTATTTAATTTTTAAAGGGTTGGACTGGTAAGCCAGCGGAAGGCCTCGGTCAGATAACCAAAAGCTTCAGTGGCAGGTCATCATATAACTAACACCCGCGTCAGGAAACAGTTGTTCTGTTTCCTGACAAATCTTACCTAACCCAAGTCGGCTCTGCCAGGCTGTGGGGTAGAGATGACACATCCAACCAGACCAGCCCCGTGTGACATCACCTATCTGCCAAACCCCGTGTGACATCACCTGTCTGCCAAACCCCGTGTGACATCACCTGTCTGCCAAACCCCGTGTGACATCACCTGTCTGCCAAACCCCGTGTGACATCACCTGTCTGCCAAACTGAACGACGCTCTACGAGGATGACGGTGAGCTCAACTTATCTACAAAAAAGTGATTAACCTGAAAGAAAAAGCTTTTTTTTTCGAGTGGCATAAAAAAGCGAACAGGTGTTCTTGATTATTTTGAAAAAAAAAATAGTTTTGTTTTAGTGTCGTTTCTCTTAATATATTAACAACTTATAAAATACTAAGAATCGTAACTTTCAAAATTATTACAGATTTTAACGAGATCATACAACCAGGAAGACAAGAAGAAAGTGGAAAAGAATAATAACATAACAGAAATATCTAAATCAAATTAGATGTTATAAGAAATAAAGAAGTGTGTGTAGTCATGGTCACAGTAATGGCCAGAGCTTCACTGTGACCAGTGATTCCAATCCTACTGTGGTCACCTGGTCACAGTCACTCGCTCCTTCTGGTTGTTTTGAGTCAGATATTTGCCATCGTGAACTTACTAATGATCCAGAGATAATTAGTTCATTTAATATAACTCATTGTCATTAATTGTTGTTATTAGTAGATAAATGGTTCAGAGAACCGACAAGTTGATAAATTAGACACATGTGCAACACTTGGGTATCTTTACTGAGGAAACGTTTCGCCACACAGTGGCTTCATCAGTCCATACAAAGAAGGTTGGTGAAGATCAGAAGGAGTTTGAGGTAATCAGTCCCTCGGCCTGGAGTCGAAGTAATCAGTCCATCACTCTTTTCAAGATTGATGGACTGATTACATCGATTCCAGCCTCAGGGACTGATTACCCCAAACTCCTTCTGATCTTCACCATTCTTCTTTGTATAAGACTGATGAAGCAACTGTGTGGCGAAACGTTTCAACAATAAAGATACCTAAGTGTTGCACATGTGTCTAATTTATCATATTGTTAGTAACTTGTACAGACTGTGTTGTTCCTGAATACCTTAATTAACACAGTGATAGTGTAACTATGGGTAATTCCTCAGGTCCTACTCTCACAAACGTCCTCCTGGTTAGGTTAATTGGGTTTAAACGTGAGGGTCATTAAGGCTGCATGTAACCTGTTCACCATCACTGACAAATACTTTAATGGTGATTAAAGTATACTCTGAACGTATACACACTGAGGTACATGCAACTTTCCGTCTACATATCTTTGCCTTTCTTACTTTTCATGAAATTACGTCACTTGAAGATTGTCTTATGCTTTTCAAGATGTTGTAATATAGATATGTTTATGTCTCTTTTCTACTGTTTATGTCAGTTGATCGTATTAACCATTTGTAGAGAAATTAAATTCCAAACATGATAATATACAACTTATATCTAAACAAGAGAAACGTCCTAAATTACCTTTACAGGAAATAATAAATGGCTAGGCGGTATATTCCAGTATACAGAAAGCCAATTTTTAAAGATCTAACTACTAAATTTTCTTCTTCAGTGCCTAAAATATTAAAAAATGAATTTGGTTTTGACTGTAGTTACCAGAGTTTTCAATATGTGCTATTGATACACCTCTCTTCATATTAAGATATAGATTTTGTAACGAACTCTGTACACAATGGATTCCAATATAAGTTTATTGATAATTATATATATTTAAATAGGTTACTTAACCCCCACAATAAATGAAACGACATTTGAGAGAGATACCATTGACGCATATATATAGTTAAGTTGTATGCAATTATGCATTAGGAAGTAAATTGGTTCGATTATTGAGTGATTTTCACTCTCAGATTGCAATACGTGAAGTACAGTACGCTCTCTTACGAAGCCCCTGTATGTAGTGCGATTTTTTTAAATGCAATTGAAAAAATTGCATCAACAATTGAATGCCTCGTGAAAAGACCTTCATAGTACATGCTGTCCAATTTTGGTTGCCATTTTTCAATTGCATTTGCAAAAATTATCTCTATAGAGAATAGCTTAAGCAGAGAACTTATTGTATTCAAACCCCTTAATAGTATGCAAAGGCTATTTAAATTTAAGGATCGTATTCCCGTTGAACTGCACACCTTGTCAGAGTACTTCAATTTAGTGGCTGAAATGCAACTTCAGTAGGCCAGACGAAGCAATAGTTGATGGCAAGAATTGCAGAGCACCAAGGTTACTCTTATATAGCATGTCAATAGTCCACAAATCCAAGATAAGATGTAATTAACGAATGTCAATGAATAAAACGAATACTCTAAGCTTCATGGTTTAGTGATAAAATGTTAGGCCAGATACGATCACGAATCACCGTCGGAGTTCTCGTTCAGTATTGTTTCTTCGTTGATAGTCGTTCATTACGAATTATCTTGGTTTTATAGACTATCTGGTTTTGAGAGATATGATAATAGTTGTACCACGAAAGCTTCTGGGACTGTGGGTTGAGACAGATGGGTCACAGATGGTGCCAATAATACAGACAACTCTCAGAAGTGCCGTCTGAAAAATCTTTCTATTGTAAGATTTGAGGCTCTGTGGACCACGTTGGGCCTTCTACAATTAAGGGTCACGGTTAGAATTCTCTTTCAGCATTCTGTTTATTTATTGACCTTCGTTTATTACGACACACAAGGCAGCTCGAAAAGTTTTTGCGTCCATTAAACCATTAAATATAATCATCAAGCCTATTGAGGCACCTATCACAGCTTGTTAAACAGTTTATTTGTGCCTTCAGCGTGGAATTCTGTGGGGGCAGTTACGTAACTATCGACAAACAGCTGTCATCAAATCATATACATATATATATATATATATATATATATACGACTACGACAACATGAACGTTGGTAAGAACATTTACAGAGCAACTAGCAATGTAAACATGCTGATTGATTGAACTGGTATACAATACCGACAGGTTCGTAAGTAAGACACAGGTGCAACAGTTAGGTATCTTTATTCCAAACCGTTCCGCCTACACTGTAGGTTTCTTCAGTCGAGTACAGAAAAAATTGGGAGAAGCAGTAGAGATGTGAAGACGATGTAATCAGTCCATCACCCTTGAAGACGTAGTTTTGATGAAATTAAGACACATGTGCAACATCTGGGTGTCTTTATTGTAAACGTTTCGCCATCCAGTGGCTTTGTCAATACAAATTCTAGGACATTGTTTGAAGACAGTAGAACTATATACAAAAGATGAGGTTATCAGTCCCTCGGCCTTGGAGTTGGTGTGAACAGCACCGAAGTCGTGGAGTTTGTGGAGCAGAGGCAAGGATGCTGACGCTTATATACTAACGTCAGGTGGAAAGGGACGGGTAGTTGATGAGGGCATAGTCACTGGAAGGCGGGATTTCCCAGTGGAAGTAGGTCATACCCAAAGAGATGGGTTAGTTGTAGTAGTAGCTGTCGTTGAGCTGTTTTGAGGTGGTCAGTCCCTCAGCCTGGAGAAGAGTATTTGTTCCATAGTCTGAAACAATGTGAAGTTGTTCATATTGATTCGGAATAATGATGCCTGTTGCACATGTGTCTGACTTACCATGCTGACTGATGCTGTAGTAGTCAGGTTTAGGCTGGGTTACAAGTACTCCTGACAGTTCCTCTGACATATAGACGATGATCATACTAAATGCAAAATATGTGGTCAGCCTTCAACACTGTGCTTGATTGTCCATATATATGTCCACATATATGTCCACATATAGAGGAATATGAGATATAAGGTACAATAACCTATTTGATACGTCAAAGTACCATGATATTAAAAATAAAGCAGAAATTTTTAGCTAGCATTCTAAATTTGCCACTCAAATCCTTAGACAATTTGCAAAATTGAGACACAATAACATCAATATCAACCTCAGATTGTGAAAGAAATACTAATTGTGGATATTAAAGAAATAATATTATTTTACGGCTTGACAAAGCTCCTGGAGAGCGAAACGTTGCCACAACAAAATGTCATATTAGTTACACATGTGTCCTTTCACCCAACATATTGTCCGTAATTCTACCAACATTAATACAATGACGATAGTCAATAATATTTCGACTGAGAGTCATTGATGACTTCAAAAATTAGTGTACAGAACGCCATTTTAATATCAATAGTTGTCAGTAATAAATAAGGGGAGTTGTTACAGAAAATAAATAAAAATGTATAATTTTTATACTGCTAAAGCAAAGTTTTAATGCCACCAATAACCACGTTTATGAGTTATCAATAATGAGTTAGCGTTGATGAGTTATCGTCCATTAGTTATCATAATTGAGTTATCGTCGATGAGTTATCTTTTTTTTGCTTGAGTTATCGTCGATGAGTTATCATCAAGGAGTTAACGTCGATGAGTTATCATCAAGGAGTTATCGTCGATGAGTTATCGTTTTGGAGTTATCCTTGAGTTATCGTTAATGAGTTATCCTCCTTGAGTTATAGTTTATGAGTTATCATCCATGAGTTATCAATTATCAGTCATCCATGAGTTATCGTTTATGAGTTATCCTTGAGTTATTTATGAGTTATCATTCAGGAGATATCGTCCTTAAGAAATGAGACCATACAAATGTACACCAAGAGTACTAAACAAATGTACATTATCAGTACTGTATACGTAGTCAACCTTGAGTGTACATCACTACAGTATGTCATCTTGAGCTCTTGTACATCAGCACATGTAGTCACCCTTGAATGTACATTAGTACAGTTTCTCAACGTGAACGACTGTACTTCTGTATAGTCACCTTTGAATGTACATCAGTACAGTTTGTCATCCTGATCGAGTGTACATTATCAGTATAGCCTTAGTTGTACACTAGTACACTAGTATTCTGGATGAGGGAACATTAGTATAACTATTCACCCTGGATAAGTGTACACTAGTACACTAGTATTCTGGATGAGGGAACATTAGTATAACTATTCACCCTGGATAAGTGTACACTAGTACGACTAGCTTCCCTGGACAAATGTAAACTGGTACAGTTAGTCACCTTTGGTGAATGTACACCAGTACAATTAGTCACTCTGGATAAGTGTACACTAGTACAGTTAGTCACCCTGGATGAGTGTACAGTAGTATAACTAGTAACCCTAGATGAGTGTACACTAGTACAGTCACCCTAAACGAGAGTACTCTAGTACAGTTATTCACCCTGAACGAGTGAACACTAGTACAGTTAGTCACCCTGAACGAGTGTATACTAGTACAGTTAGTCACCCTGAATGAGTGTACACTAGTACAGTTAGTCACCCTGAACGAGTGTATACTAGTACAGTTAATCACCCTGAACGAGTGTACACTAGTACAGTTAATCACCCTGAACGAGTGTACACTAGTACAGTTAATCACCCTGAACGAGTGTACACTAGTACAGTTAATCACCCTGAACGAGTGTACATTAGTACAGTTAATCACCCTGAAAGAGTATACACTAGTACAGTTAATCACCCTGAACGAGTGTACACTAGTACAGTTAATCACCCTGAACGAGTGTACACTAGTACAGTTAATCACCCTGAACGAGTGTACACTAGTACAGTTAATCACCCTGAACGAGTGTACACTAGTACAGCTAATCACCCTGAACGAGTGTACACTAGTACAGTTAATCACCCTGAACGAGTGTACACTAGTACAGTTAATCACCCTGAACGAGTGTACACTAGTACAGTTAATCACCCTGAACGAGTGTACACTAGTAGAGTTAATCACCCTGAACGAGTGTACACTAGTACAGTTAATCACCCTGAACGAGTGTACACTAGTACAGTCACCCTAAACGAGAGTACTCTAGTACAGTTATTCACCCTGAACGAGTGTACACTAGTACAGTTAATCACCCTGAACGAGTGTACACTAGTACAGTTAATCACCCTGAACGAGTGTACACTAGTACAGTTAATCACCCTGAACGAGTGTACACTAGTACAGTTAATCACCCTGAACGAGTGTACACTAGTGCAGCTAGAAACGTATCGACGTGGCAGCAAGCTTCTTCAGTCAAATATGGAGTCGACTTCAATAATTATAATTACCTCTCCACGTCTTCGACTTATTCCAGTATTATATTCGACTGTGTTCGACTGAAGAAGCCTGCTCAGCAGACGAAACGTTTCCCTAATAAAATACATAAGTGTTGCACTTGTGTCTGATTCATCAACTAATGTGATATTTAATTTTGGTAACGTTTCGCTCCCTACGAGCGAAACGTTGCTACAATAAAAAGTCACATTAGTTGCATCTGTGTTCTTTTACCCAACATTTTCTTGATAATTCTACCATTATAAATAATAGGCCGAACTCCCTTAAAAATTAGACTTTTTCCCCCAAAAATTCTTTTACAAAATGATAGGTATTTTTATATTTTTATTTTTATCCAAAACTAACTTAGAAACCTCACCTAACCTCCTTTACCACTGTGATGATGACTTCAACTGCTACACCTCCTCTGACTCCAGTGTATACTAGTCCATCTTCCTGCCACTGCTTCAGATTCATGAAGGCCAAGGTATTCAACACTGATTTCTAGATGGAGGGATTGACTGCCTAATATTCCATTGTACTCTCTCTGTAATTTCTGTTTTTAATTGGAGAAGCAAAATGGTTGGTGAAATATCTTCAATAGGAGGACAACCAGGTGTTGCGGGTGTCTGATTCACCATCTTCTGGGCACTGTCTAACATTATTGTAACGATGGCTCATGTTACACAAACACAGACTAATCAATGGTAATACAGAGTTGGTGTGGGTGGAGTGTTGTGGGGGCGGCGCCCTCTATACCGTCACTCCAGCCGCAGCGAATTAGAGGCAGGTGATCCAGCAGCAGGAAAGATCAGACGATGAGAGGGACCAGCAGCTAGAGTTATTGACAGCTCCTTGGGGAATCCTCTCTAAATCAGAGCCGCTTAAATGCCACGACTCACGGCTCTCTCTCATTACCTTCAGCAAATCCCTTGAATTACTCTTATCATTTACCGCTTAATTCTGCGTTTTAAAGACAGCTTTGGCAGACGTATTTTACTGGCACATTCAAACGCGGGTTAGCTGCCAATAAATTGTATTAGGATAATTAAATCTTCTGTTTATACACATTTTTACGACTTCTTTCTACGCACAAGTCGAGTGATTTCATCCTCAGGTTAAATATAAATAATGTTGTTCGTGAGATATATTTAACCTCAGGATGTGGTGTATTTTATTGTTAATAAAGGTTAATAATAAATATATAGAATTGTCTAGAGAAGAGAGAGAGAGAGAGAGTGAGAGAGAGAGAGAGAGAGAGAGAGAGAGAGAGAGAGAGAGAGAAGACTAAATAAAATCATACCAATATATTATTAATTACACGCAATACAGTTTTGCTCATCAAGGTGGCAGCAGGCAGGACAACATCATCAAGATGGCAGCAGGCAGGACAACATCATCAAGATGGCAGCAGGCAGGACAACATCATCAAGATGGCAGCAGGCAGGACAACATCATCAAGGTGGCAGCAGGCAGGACAACATCATCAAGATGGCAGCAGGCAGGACAACATCATCAAGATGGCAGCAGGCAGGACAACATCATCAAGATGGCAGCAGGCAGGACAACATCATCAAGGTGGCAGCAGGCAGGACAACATCATCAAGGTGGCAGCAGGCAGGACAACATCATCAAGGTGGCAGCAGGCAGGACAACATCATCAAGGTGGCAGCAGGCAGGACAACATCATCAAGATGGCAGCAGGCAGGACAACATCATCAAGATGGCAGCAGGCAGGACAACATCATCAAGGTGGCAGCAGGCAGGACAACATCATCAAGATGGCAGCAGGCAGGACAGCATCATCAAGATGGCAGCAGGCAGGACAACATCAAGATGGCAGCAAGCAGGACAACATCATCAAGATGGCAGCAGGCAGGACAACATCATCAAGGTGGCAGCAGGCAGGACAACATCATCAAGATGGCAGCAGGCAGGACAACATCATCAAGGTGGCAGCAGGCAGGACAACATCATCAAGGTGGCAGCAGGCAGGACAACATCATCAAGGTGGCAGCAGGCAGGACAACATCATCAAGATGGCAGCAGGCAGGACAACATCATCAAGGTGGCAGCAGGCAGGACAACATCATCAAGATGGCAGCAGGCAGGACAACATCATCAAGGTGGCAGCAGGCAGGACAACATCATCAAGAGGGCAGCAGGCAGGACAACATCATCAAGATGGCAGCAGGCAGGACAACATCATCAAGGTGGCAGCAGGCAGGACAACATCATCAAGATGGCAGCAGGCAGGACAGCATCATCAAGATGGCAGCAGGCAGGACAACATCAAGATGGCAGCAAGCAGGACAACATCATCAAGGTGGCAGCAGGCAGGACAACATCATCAAGGTGGCAGCAGGCAGGACAACATCATCAAGATGGCAGCAGGCAGGACAACATCATCAAGGTGGCAGCAGGCAGGACAACATCATCAAGGTGGCAGCAGGCAGGACAACATCATCAAGGTGGCAGTAGGCAGGACAACATCATCAAGATGGCAGCAGGCAGGACAACATCATCAAGGTGGCAGCAGGCAGGACAACATCATCAAGGTGGCAGCAGGCAGGACAACATCATCAAGGTGGCAGCAGGCAGGACAGCATCATCAAGGTGGCAGCAGGCAGGACAACATCATCAAGATGGCAGCAGGCAGGACAACATCATCAAGGTGGCAGCAGGCAGGACAACATCATCAAGGTGGCAGCAGGCAGGACAACATCATCAAGGTGGCAGCAGGCAGGACAACATCATCAAGGTGGCAGCAGGCAGGACAACATCATCAAGATGGCAGCAGGCAGGACAACATCATCAAGATGGCAGCAGGCAGGACAACATCATCAAGATGGCAGCAGGCAGGACAACATCATCAAGGTGGCAGCAGGCAGGACAACATCATCAAGGTGGCAGCAGGCAGGACAACATCATCAAGGTGGCAGCAGGCAGGACAACATCATCAAGATGGCAGCAGGCAGGACAACATCATCAAGGTGGCAGCAGGCAGGACAACATCATCAAGGTGGCAGCAGGCAGGACAACATCATCAAGGTGGCAGCAGGCAGGACAACATCATCAAGGTGGCAGCAGGCAGGACAACATCATCAAGATGGCAGCAGGCAGGACAACATCATCAAGGTGGCAGCAGGCAGGACAACATCATCAAGATGGCAGCAGGCAGGACAACATCATCAAGGTGGCAGCAGGCAGGACAACATCATCAAGGTGGCAGCAGGCAGGACAACATCATCAAGGTGGCAGCAGGCAGGACAACATCATCAAGATGGCAGCAGGCAGGACAACATCATCAAGGTGGCAGCAGGCAGGACAACATCATCAAGGTGGCAGCAGGCAGGACAACATCATCAAGGTGGCAGCAGGCAGGACAACATCATCAAGGTGGCAGCAGGCAGGACAACATCATCAAGATGGCAGCAGGCAGGACAACATCATCAAGGTGGCAGCAGGCAGGACAACATCATCAAGGTGGCAGCAGGCAGGACAACATCATCAAGGTGGCAGCAGGCAGGACAACATCATCAAGGTGGCAGCAGGCAGGACAACATCAAGATGGCAGCAAGCAGGACAACATCATCAAGATGGCAGCAGGCAGGACAACATCATCAAGATGGCAGCAGGCAGGACAACATCATCAAGGTGGCAGCAGGCAGGACAACATCATCAAGATGGCAGCAGGCAGGACAACATCATCAAGATGGCAGCAAGCAGGACAACATCATCAAGATGGCAGCAAGCAGGACAACATCATCAAGATGGCAGCAGGCAGGACAACATCATCACTTCTGACCATCACACTCATCATAATATAAAACAGCAGTATTAAAACTGCTTGTACTAAGAAGTTGTGGTGCAGTTGACACACCACTCATTAAACCCTTCACGAGTAACTAAGCCTATCTGTACTCACCTAGTTGTACTCACCTAGTTGTACTCACCTAGTTGTACTCACCTAGTTGTACTCACCCAGTTGTACTCACCTAGTTGTACTCACCTAGTTGTACTCACCTAGTTGTACTCACCCAGTTGTACTCACCTAGTTGTACTCACCCAGTTGTACTCACCTAGTTGTACTCACCCAGTTGTACTCACCTAGTTGTACTCACCTAGTTGTACTCACCTAGTTGTACTCACCTAGTTGTACTCACCTAGTTGTACTCACCTAGTTGTACTCACCCAGTTGTACTCACCTAGTTGTACTCACCCAGTTGTACTCACCTAGTTGTACTCACCCAGCTGTGGTTGCAGGGGTCGAGTGATAGGCTGAAAGAGTTACAAATCTATCATTACCACTGTTTTTAGTAGAAAGAAAATGTCCTAGAGCGGGTTTAGAACCCAATGTTCAGTGGTATCATGTCACCAAGAACCAATGTTGTGGTAACTTTTTTAGGCGATTATGGTGGACTATAAAAGGCAGGAGGACTTTGAGTTTAGAATGTCTCACAGTAACGTGACAAGAATAATTCACAATATACTCACTAATGAAATATTAGTTAAAGCTGTAAGGTGATCTTAACTATTTTGTGACTGAATCTAAGACGTTGTGCCTAATCTTACAGATTTTAATATAATTTTCTTATGATTTTTTTAAATATGTAAATTACAATATATAGAAAAAATGTGCTTAAAAGTGATTTTATTGTATATTTCGACGTTTCAGAGCAGCTTGAGGGGGCCAGCAGAGCATGCAGACCTATGAGACAATGATTGCAAGCTTGCAAGGTAAGGCAGGATGAATATGATAACTTTAATAAAGTAAATACTGTCATTAGAACAAGACAAGTGAGTCATTTGTGTGTGTGTGTAATCATCGTATACAGGTGGAGGCACCCCAAGCAAGGCAGATAATAACATCTCTCTTTCTCCGGCGCACCGAAGTCGTAACCCCGGCCGCAATCACCTCCTTCATCAGGTATGCTCATCACATCTCCACTCTTCCCTCTCGCTTCTTCTTCCCCTCCCCCCCCCCTCTCTCTCTCTCTCCCTTCTGGTATCCCCTTCTCTACCTCTTCCTCCCATTCCCAACATCCCCTGGAGCGCCTCCCTCCGGGGCATTACCTCCACGACCCAAGGAACTGACGGAAGGGTTGGATCTTACACTCCATCAGCTGATGTTCCCCTGGCGCTAGCTATTACAATTACTCTCCCCACCTGATTATATCCCATCCTGCTCGCCTCACCCCCAGATCCTCCCCACTCGACTCTAACACATTCTCAAAAAGTAAAAGCAGCCATAGGTGTCATACTTCGAACACTCCTCCACTCACCTAGCGAGGAAACATAACACGAATCAACAATTTTTAACCGGTTTGGGCTAATGAGGAGAACGAACCAATCAGAGGGCGAGATGGGAGAAGGTAAGGGAAACCGCCTTGTTGATTTGAAGGTGATGGCTGTGTCGGGGAGTATTATTGATTTTTTAATTTATCTGAGGAAGGGTTCTGCCTAGACCGCTGTAATGTTTCTCTTTATCTCACTCTGTGTTCTTTACGACGTTGCTGGGATCCGCCCGGCCGAGGTACGATAACACAACAACCAGACCTGCTGACTAGAGAAGCACAACAACTGGGTGTAAATACACGTAATACGAAATAAGACTTTATTCTAAATAACGTTCTGCACTGAGCAGAGCGAAACGCCGTCCTGATAAATCTTTCCTTCGAGTAATACGTCTCGATAAAACTCTGCTTTGAACAAATCTTTGTCCCGATAAAGCCATGTTTAGCCACATGTGTCTGTGTCTTCCTATGTGTGGGGAGCAAGTCCTTCAACTCACCAACATAGCAACCAACCACACCACTTAAAAAGGAGGAGCCAGGAGACATGTCTCGGCTCCTAAACACACAATTAGGTGAGTACACTATGAGTATATCTACTAGTCGGTATTGTATACTATTAATTAGGTTACCTGAATTTTTCCTTTTATTTTTCTTCGCTCATAACTCGAAAACCCATTACTCTATTGAATTCAAATTCTGAATGCTTGTGTAGTGTGACGAGGACCAGAGACTAGAAACAATTGGCAAGTGTAGGTTCCACATGACCAAAGTTATTGACCCCATTCCCAGCATCCTGGAATGGCTCAGATGACTTTCAATCCCTTGTGGCGTACCTTCAAATGTTTAAAAGAGGCGTCTCCTAATTCGACGACGGCGGAGAGTGAAGTTGTGATGGGGAGATGCAGATCTAAGGGTTATAGGTGTAACACTGTTTGAAAATTTGAATCCCGTTTAATCATCATATCAAAATATGTCTGTCTCTTCTAAGTGATTGATGCTTTTCGTGGCCAGGATAGTGGAAGTGGTTTATATCTGTATAAACCATTGATGTTGATGATGTTTTATGTCTAATGCCTAAGAATTTAGATATAAACCATTTCCTTGTTGAATTAAATAGTCTAACTCATTCCATAAACTTTACTGTTCACTTTGAACATAACTCATTTCCTTTTCTAGATGTTTTAATTATTAAGGGGAACCATGATTTTTAATTAAAAACTTACAGAAAACCAAAAAATAACTGTTCTTACATGCACTATTATTGATCATCTTATGTTAGAGTTAAACTTTCTGTATTCTCATTAAAGTTTTTGAGAGCTTTACGTATTTGCAGCCCAGAATTCATAGATGGAGAACTCTCAAAAAATTATGAAATACCTAATGATCTAAAATGCCCGAAATACTTAATTGATAAATATTTTAAAATTGTTAGAAATACTTTTTACAATTCATAAAAGGACAATGAACCTTTAAAAATCTTGATACAGTAAAAAATTTTTTTTTTTAAATTTCCCCCAAAATTCTGACTGGTGTGTCTATAAGATTCCTTGTAAAATATGTGATAAAGTTTACCATCCAATTGATTTTCAAAAGGCTGAGAAAATTATATCAAGAAAGTCCTTGGTAGACAGGAATACAATATAATCATATTTCATAAAAAAGTAGTTTTGAAATTATTATGAATATTGCTTTAGGATTATGCAAATTGAATTCATTTATAATTAATAAAAATTGGGAAGAATTTAAGATACATTCGACAAGTTAAAATATTGAAGCTTGTGTGGAATATAAGCTATGTTTGACAGATGCTTGACTACCTTCCTACATTATCATAAAAGGTCAGGTACCACCTCTAGAACTTTACTGGGGACCCTCATCCTCAGAGAAGACAATAAACGTACCTCAGGGAAAACTCGAGGTTCTCCCCGGAGCTGTTTGAATATTTGCTTCTCCTACCACTCCCTATATATATATTGAATGAGTGCTTTATTAATAGACAGAATACATTGACAGAAAACACAAACATGAACATGAATACATTGGTACAATATATCAAAGATTATGAATCTCTTCCAGCTCCTCCGAAGCCGGACGCGAGCCCAGTATGCAGCATGCATTTCCCCTCTGGATGGCCACGCTGAGGCGCTGGAACATGAAAGTGGCTGCCCTTGGGTCCCTGGTAGTGTCGATGAGTCTGGAACCCAGTTCTTTAAGGAAATGTGTTGGATTTTCCCCCCATGATCCCAAGGTCTCTGATCCCACTGGGACAAATTGATACTTTTGGCTTATGTCCCTGTACTTGCCGATCTTGTACTCCTCCCTGTGGTCAGCAGCTCCTCCCTGTCGCCCAGCACTGTGATGGATATAGGTGTCAGCCAGTGTCGACACACAGGTATAGTCCCATGCTAAGAGCTTGCCATTCTCCCAATATAGATGGTGATCCCGTCGGGGCGGTTTGCTGGGTTGTGGGCATTGTTGGCTGCTAGTGATCGGGGCTCTCTCTCGGCTGGGCATCCAGCTGTAGCAAGGCTTCTCTTTATGATGTCGTTGACTTCATTGTGTCTTGCATGCCAGCCCTTGGTTTTGGAACAGTTAAGACCATGTAGACCATACTGGTCGGCTTGCTCATCGCCGCAAATACACGTATATTCCGTGTGAATTGGGGCAGCAAGGCGCAGAGCCACTGCAATACGATGGGTCTTAGGGTCGAGGCGTGTTCCCATGGCCGAAATGGGAATTGTTTGGAGGAAGTCCCTAGAGTGATGTGCACTCACAGCTAGGAGACGGGCAGTCTCCCTGTCTGATGTTACAGCCCTAAGCATGTTGGCAAGTATCTTTTCAGTGATGGGGCCGTCCCAGCTTGACTGTTTGTAGGCCAGTTCTTCACTAGGTTTTGGTGTTGGAGCAGCAAGAGTCTCCCATTCAGTGATGGCACTGGTGTAGCTAGGGTCCTGTATTCCTGCTGAATCACTGAGGTTGTCTGGAATAATTTGTTTTATTAGCTCATTTGATGCTATGGAAGAGGATAAGAAAGCTGGTAGGGCAATCTGGGAGGATTTGCGTACTCCCAGCCCCCCAAGCCTGACTGGAAGTGAGGCTTGCAACCACTGTCCATCTTCGAGGGAAAGATTCAATACACTCTCTAGCATGGTCTTGAGGAGAGAGTCATATTCCTTGAGTTTCGGACTGCTGAAGGCTGGGGAGCATCTCAGGAAGTATGTAAGTTTTGGGATTGACAGGTACCTGATGAGTAGGTAGAAGGCATCATGTGTATCGATGTCTTTCATCCTGCCTTCCATCGTTCTGAGGTCTGAGATTTTTTTTTCCAGGACCAGATCGATGGCATTGGGCCCAAGAGGAGCACCAAGGAGAGTGCTGTTGGCTGGATCAATGGCTCGTGCCCCTGATAAAACAGCCCTAATGTTCTGGATCATCTGTGGATTGGTAGAAACTATTTCACATTTGGTGGGGTTTAAAGATAGGCCCAGACTCTCTACCATATCTTTAATTTTCCTGATGTCCCCTAGGAGAGATTCTGTAGTGCCAGCTAGGGTGCCATCATCCAAGAACCAGATATTGAGCTCACTGGACAGCGTTTCTGTGACTTCCTTGATGACTAGACAGAATAGAAAGGGGGCGAGAGGGTCCCCCTGTTGCACACCCTCACACGAGTCAATTTCATGGTCCCCTAACAATAGTTTAGAAGCCACACTATAACACGATTCTATGAAGGGATAGAGGGAAGGGAAATGCCTAGAAACTGCTTGGAGAGCAGCATCCCTTCTGACTGAGTTGAAAGCATTGGCAAAGTCCAATTTGATCAAGACTTTTTCATCGGACATGTTGTTGATGTATACTCGTGCTGCATGGGCAGCTGCTTCACAGCCTTGTTGAACACCAAAACCGAGCTGAGTTGGTTTCAACATTGAGGCAGCATCTTGACTCACCATTCTTACTGCAGCCTTGGCGACTAGGCGCCGAAGTGTGTTGCCCACTGCAATGGGCCTGATTGTTGTAACCACGAACAAGTGGTATTGATCAATAACAACACTGCGACTAGCTAATGACTCGAACCCATGTGGTTTTGGCCAGCCTCATGGTGAGCGAAAACCACATGACGCTCTAACCCACAAGACCACCAAATCCTATGTGGTCCTGTGGGTTAGAGCGTCATGAGGTTTTCGCTCACCATGAGGCGGGCCAAAACAACATGGGTTCGAATCCTTGGCTAGTCGCAGTGTTGTTATTGATCAATACCACTCATTCGTGGGTACAATAATATAAAATACTGCTTGTTGAGGCTAGAACACCAAACAGGGAGGAGAATGAAATTAGCTTAGAGGCGCTACCAACCGAGCTAGTCAGTTGTGCACTTCTTGGTGTTATCCTAGTTAATTTACACATATATTACTATGCAGAACCACTACTGTGAAAGAAATAGTGAACTTCCAAGCGCTTTCGTAATGTCTCACATTATCAAGGAACTCTTCCTTGATAATGTGAGAAATCACGAAAACTCATGGAAGTTTACTATTGTTTCATAGTGGTTGTTCTGCATATTGTGATATCACCTGTTTCCTCTAATCTTATTGCATATATTACTATGTATGATAATTGTATTTATGTGTGCCAGTACCTAGATAAACTTACATACTTACACAATATTAAGCAAGGAGGCTATACAAAATCTCCGGATTTCTCATTATGCAACGAGCCTCGTGAGGATTTAGTCTAGTATAGTGGCATCAAACCACAATTTCACTTGTCTGACACGTTTCGCCCTTCGGAGAACACGTCTCAACCATTTGTATCACCGTACAGGGAGAATTGCAAATATTTGAACATCTCTCTCTCTGGTCCACTGAAATTTGGAAAGTTTACCCTTATATCCTCTCATTTTCTTTTCGAGGGTAGACTGGGAGAATTTAATATACGTTTAGATAAGTAAGAGACAAGGGATACTCAAGCAATCAGAGCCTTTTAGGAACATCTAAGAATAGGCGAGAAGGATTACAAGTATTTAGGAATGCATAAACCCACATTAACAATCTTCTATAAGGAGTAGGTTATCCTGGGTGGCTAACCCTCCGTACAAAATCTTATCTTATCTAGGGTATATAGATGACATGGATTATTCATAATATTTTCTTTAAGGAATATTCAGCATACTTTATAAGGAATATGCAGAATATTTTCCGTTTGGGAATATTTGGATAATTTCTATAGTAAATTAGTGGCTGACAAAAAGTGTTTCAAGAACAGGCAAAGCAGCAGCACAACAGCAACAGCAGCAGCACAGCAGCAACAGCAGCAGAAGCAACATCAGCAACAGCAGCAGAAGCAACATCAGCAAGAGCAGCAGCTGCAACAGCAGCAGCAACAACAATAACAGTAAGAACAGCAGAAGCAGCAGCAGCAGCACTAGCAAAAAATATCAACAACAACAAGAACAGCAACAGAAACAGCAGCATGTTGAGTCGTTTAATCCAATACAATGTTTCCCTCAACTGCTACAGCAGTTCATAAAGCTGGTGGTGAGTGCTGCTCTCCCTTCCCCTCTCCCTTCTTTCTTCCCCTTATTCACCCTCCCTTTCTCACTCTCCCACAACTTTCCCTTCCCCTCTCCCTTCTTTCTTCCCCTTATTCACCCTCTCTTTCTCACTCTCCCACAACTCTCCCTTCCCCTCTCCCTTCTTTCTTCCCCTTATTCACCCTCTCTTTCTCACTCTCCCACAACTCTCCCTTCCCCTCTCCCTTCTTTCTTCCCCTTATTCACCCTCCCTTTCTCACTATCCCACAACTCTCCTTCCCTCTCCCTTCTTTCTTCCCCTTATTCACTCTCTCTTTCTCACTCTCCCACAACTTTCCCTTCCCCTCTCCCTTCTTTCTTCCCCTTATTCACCCTCTCTTTCTCACTCTCCCACAACTCTCCCTTCCCCTCTCCCTTCTTTCTTCCCCTTATTCACCCTCCCTTTCTCACTCTCCCACAACTCTCCCTTCCCCTCTCCCTTCTTTCTTCCCCTTATTCACCCTCTCTTTCTCACTCTCCCACAACTCTCCCTTCCCCTCTCCCTTCTTTCTTCCCCTTATTCACTCTCTCTTTCTCACTCACGACTCTCCCTTCCCCTCTCCTTTCTTTCTTTCCCTTATTCACCATCCCTTTCTCACTCTCCCACAACTCTCCCTTCCCCTCTCCCTTCTTTCTTATCCTTATTCACCCTCCCTTTCTCACTCTCCCACAATTCTCCCTTCCCCTCTCCCTTATTTCTTCCCCTTAATCACCCTCCCTTTCTCACTCTCCCACAATTCTCCCTTCCCATCTCCCTTCTTTCTTCCCCTTATTCACCCTCCCTTTCTCACTCTCCCACAACTCTCCCTTCCCCTCTCTTTCCCCTTGTGTAACTACCCTCCTTCCCCCCCGGAGGAAAGTTGGCATGGGGAGGATGAGGGTCCTTGATGGCAGGGGGGGAGCGTAAGAGTCCTAGATTTCAGAGGGAGGGAAGGGGTCCTAGATGGCAGGGGGAAGGCTGTCCAAATGGAAGGGGATAGGGCGACTTTCCTAGATGGCAGGGGGGCGGCAAGGGTCGTAGATAGCAGGGGAAGGTTAAGTGTCCCAGAAGAAGGGGGAAAGTGGGCAGGGGTGAATAGAAGAGATAATAGTGAGAAAGGGAATGGTAGGAACAGGTTAGGGATCCTATAGCAGAGAAGAAAGGGACGAGGTAAATGAAATAAAGAAAAGGGAGTGGCGGAGAAGAGGTTAGTATCAACAGAGATAATGACAATGGCAGGGTAAGGGGTAAGAATAATTAGAGAAATAGGACAACAGGGGATGGAATAGAGGTCTTGCGAGAAATGTAGGGGCACTAGGGTAAGGGGGAAAAGGGATTACCAGGAAAAAGAGAAGAGAACCTAAAGAAGAAGGACGTGGCAAGGAGATGGTTAATTACATCGGGAAGGGGGCGTGACACAGATCTAAGGAAAAAAGGGGCGTGGCAGAGATCGAAGGAAAAAAAAGGGGCGTGGTGGGCCCCCTGAATAAGACTCCGGGAGAACAGCCACCATGACTGCCCCTGAAGCCCTGATCCTACTCAACAATTGACCTTAACTACCCCGCTAGGGACAAACACCAAATTGGATGGTTCCCCTGAGGGTCAAACCACCGCTCGCTCCACTTAGACAATTGGTAACAATCGCGCCAACATTACCTTTGATTTCCTCAAGAAAGACCCAACACTGTGTCCAGCACTGCCAACAACTTTGATGGTTCCAACACTGCCAGCAACTTTGATATTTTCAGCACTGCCAACAACTTTGATGGTTCCAACACTGCCAACAACTTTGATGGTTCCAACACTGCCAAGAACAGAGTTGAAAAATCATATTCCAAGATGGAGAGACACACTAAATAGCCAAAATCTTTATTACAGCGGCCATTGGGAACTTACCAGTGGTCGAAACGTTCTTAAAATAAATATTTAAGTTGTTCTGTGTGTCTAACTGCATCGTGAATATTCTCTCGCCATGAGGCGGCGGTCAAAGACGACACGGGTTCGAACCTCCGGCTAGACGCTGTGCTTTTATTGATTAAATACCACTTGCTCGTGGTTACAATAATATATATATATATATATATATATATATAACCAAGAGATGGAGGACGGAGGAGTAGAAAGAGAAGAGAAGGGGAGGGGAGGAGAGAGCTGGTGTAAGTGGAGAGAGGTAACAACAGTCAGTCCCTAGACTACCTGGGTACATCCACTTTGTTCCTTGCTGCCCTCAGATGAGGCGAGTGGACAATTGGGTGACCTGAGACGACTGTGAGTGTCTGCAGTTGTAGCACTCTCTTCCTGCTCCAACTCTGTTGTTCATCCCCACACCTTCCAGTACACCCATCCCCTCTCTCCTCCCCACAAACCCTATTCCACTTCTCCCCATACACCCTTCTCCACTCCTCCCCATACACCCTCTTCCACTCTTCCCCATACACCCTCCCCACACACTCTCTTCACCAAAAAACAACTGGCGAACAGTGATAGATAAACTATTTAAAATGAAACACTACCTTGCAGATCTTTCATACCAAGTCTCAACCATCCTTTTGTTTTGTAATTTCAAGTTAAGACTCTTAAAGTGCGAGAATATAGCAAATGCTCTAACAGAAGAGGTCCCAGGAGGAAGTTTGAATTAACAGTAACAAGCAAATGAACTGTAGTACTCTCTGATATATTTGCCTTAAATCATTAAATAGTAGAACAGAACCAATTAGAAAATACCATTGAGCTTATATTCACAAATGATGAGGTTCGCAGCAAACACACTCGATATATTAACAACCCAACACAAACGATCATCAGGGAGTATTCAACAAATTCAGTTTCAACAATAAATACATTAACTGGAGCCAAATAATCCACGACTGAAACACAGAGCCAAATAATCCACGACTGAAACAGAGTCCACGAGAGAGAGCGGGAGTAATATTTTCTTTTTATTATATTGGAAGAAATCCATGATACTTTTAGGCAAAATCCAGGGCAAAAATCAGATTAAAGAAGTGCTTAGAGGAGATGGAATTTACAGCAATGACAATACATAAATGAGTGAGATAAGTCACACTGTTACTCTGTGCTCAGTAAGTCACAAAACAGACTAAAGAGTGATAATCTAAATTAATTTTTCATGACATTGGCTCAAAACTCTGCCTTTATCTACAAAATCTGACATAACCTTAACGCCACTCGACTTCGAAGAAGCTAATGATATGTAGATAAATAGTTCAGAGAACCGACAAGTTGATAAATTAGACATATGTGTAACACTTGGGTATCTTTATTTCCTCAATAAAGATACCCAAGTGTCGCACAAGTGTGTAATATATCAACTTGGTTCTCAGAACCATTTATCCACATTTCTGTCAGACACAGCAACATCTTGGGATCTTGACAGGGAATTCTTCACTTGCCTAACCTATAGTCATGACCTACTTCCACATGTGGGTTTGTCCACTGTGATATCTTCTACGACTGCTTCACCTCACCTGTCTACAATATATAAGCCACTTCGAGCATATACTGTATTATTTTCAAGATTGATGGACTGATTATTTAGAGACCAGGCTGAGGGACTGATTACCTCAAACTCCTTCTGATCTTTACCATTCTTTACGTTTCCTCAGTAAAGATACGCAAGTGTTGTACATGTGACTAATTTATTAGGCCAATCATAGTTCGCCCAAGTACTCTGCCCTAAGATCAGATATACGGAATTCCACATTAATCAAGAGCTGGAAAAGAACACCATATCATGCCTTGAGTATCCTTTTGAGATAAAGTTTCGACAAAGGATTCAGTGTACAGTCACAAAACTGACTGATATAGCCTCACTACACATGTAACAGTAAAGCTATAGAGCGATAGCTTTGACCTCCCACGATATCGAAAGCTTTGAAACAAGCAAGACTGAAAGAAGCAAGCTTGTTAAACACCTGAATTAACAACCCTGGGCTATATGAGTTTACAAAAGATTGTTACTGTCTTTCACAATTATTGGACCATTACGACACTACCATCATCGTCACTATCATCACTATCATCATCGTCACTATTCTCACTATCATTATCATCATCATCATACTCATCAAAACTACCTGAGCTCTCTTCTCTTGACGCTCGACGGAGCAGAAATAACGTTTGAGATGTACTGTAGTATACACAGATTTCGCCATAACCTTCAACAAGTGTGTTCATAGTGTAATAGCACATCAAATGCATGCAAAATCAATAAATGGGAAAGTGCGTAGATGATTTAATAAGTTACAAACAGAACGCAAAAGTCCTGTCTGTGACCAGACACTGGGGGTAGTGACCCAATACCAAACTGTCTACGGCTATCTACAGGCAGACTCCTTCCTTCATTCCTTCCCTGCTCACTCACCCCCTCCTAACTCTTACCTCCCCTCATCCTTTCTCTTCCCCATTCATTCACCCCCTCTCCCACTCTTATCCCACTCAAACACCTTGCGTCCATTCCATTATCTCCCATTCACCCATCTCTCCCATCATAGTCTTCACTCTTCCCCCACTACTCCAACTCCCCTACCTACTCCGCTACCCAGGGAGCGGAGTAGTGGAGGGGTGAAGAAGGGGAAGGCAACTGGGAAGTAAGTGTAGCAACACAACAACATTCGACTCACATCCAGGTACCTATTTACTGCTAGGTGAACAGGAGCAGCAGGCTTAAGGAAAATGCCCAACGCTGTACCCGTGAGCTGAGTACGCTGCCAACTGAGCCAAGAGCATCTCCTATCCTTTGTTACATAGGTACAGTATAGTGAAGCATTAGGGTATTTGAGAGACGTTCGAGCTCCTCAGTAATAATAATAATAATAATAATAATAATCTTTATGTCTACAAGTACATGTACAAGGTATACAGTCATGGTTGACATCAATGACGTATTACTATATAGAAAGCCCCTTGTTATGTAGAGCATTTCGGTCAAATTAGGTCAACATTCTCCCCAGGATGCGACCCATGCCAGTCGACTAACACCCAGATACCCATTTTACTGATAGGTGAACAGGGACAGCAGGTATCTTAAGGAAGCACGTCCTGTTTCATCCGTACTGGGGATCGAACCACGGACCTCAATTTGTGAGCTAGCAGTCGAGCTACGGGACACCAGTCATAGGTAGTGCTTGACCATTCTCCAAGATGCGACCCACAACAGTCTACTAACACCCAGGTAACTTTTTAGTGAATGTGAATAGGGGCATCGGGTGTAAGTAGACACACATGTCTGGACACCCTGGGGCGTCGACAACGAGATATCAGGTCAACGTCTCCACGACAACCCAGTAATTGGCGTTATGTTCTGTAAATCAGCAGCAATAATGTTATATTGGGGAGATGTTTTTTTTACTGCACTTCAACACGTTCTATAAACATCAAATCGCTGAAAAGGTGGGGTTTGAACCCCTTACAAGTGAGTCCTAAAACTCATAGGCCAGTGCGTTAACCACTGGGCTAGCTGGTTCTAGTAAGATTCAACCAACTAGGTATATTTCTATTCGAAATAGGGAGGTTAGCATGGGCCACCACTGTGACCACAAATGCAGGTTTTTACAAACGAATCCCACACCAGCGTGACTGTGTCGTGCTCCAGCTCACGTCCCTTCGAAGCCGCGATCACGACTCACGTGATTTGGAAACAAATCACGCCCTCTGTCCCGTTCTTGTTTACAGTCGCGTTATTACGATTTCGTGAATTTACAAACATCGGAAGTGTGTATATATTTCTTGGGATAATATTATATATAATAAAATAAAATGTTTAATTCAACATATACTTCATTAGAAGAGGATCTCATCTGGATTTGGAAGTAAACATCGTCTCACACTTTGTGTTTATGCTCAAGTGTCCTCTCTTAAACATTACTGTTTCTTCTATTTATAAAATATATTGCCACAATTAATAATTATACAAATGATTTTAATTTGAGAAGAGTAATATATATATATATATATATATATATATATATATATATATATATATATATATATATATATATATATATATATATATATATATATACCACTTTTTTTTCTTTTTCGATGTGTCCTTTATAATTCTTATTCTTGTAAACAGTTAAAAGAATTAAGAGTGGTATATCCGAAAAAAGGAAGATTAATGAATATAAACATTGATTGAACACTTGGGAATGGAAATCTGAGTGATCCTTAGTGAAATTATAAGGAATTTTGAGATAGTCGAGAGAATTATTTTCGTGTTACCCGTTACCTGTTAATTGTTCCAGAATTTATCATTCCCGATCTCAGACCATACCTCTAGACGCTAATGAAATACTAGAGATACCTTTGTAGTGTTGCTGAAATTTAGTACGACTGTTTGACTTTGTGAAAATGACCTCTTTAAATATTTTTGCATTAATTATACCCAGGTGCACTCTACCCGGTGAGGATAAATATTAAAATATAATCGTTCTAATCCGAAACTGATGAACATGTTGAAGAAATAGTGAAGAGGCGGGGCCAGGAGCTATGAATCGACCCCTGCAACCACAAATAGGTGAGTACAATTATGGTTCACGGCCCACACTCGTGGGTGACCCACCAGGGATTTAAGGAACACGCGTCTCATGAGGGAGAACATGAATCATAACGTAAGGTATGACTTAGTAAGCAATGAGAGCAGTTGTTCTAGACTGTGTATCAGAGGATAAAAGGTTCATGGGATGGTGTTTTGAATGTACAAGATTGTAGAAGAATGAAAGATGTGTGTGTACACACCTATGTGTGTGTGTGTGTGTGTGTGTGTGTGTGTGTGTGTGTGTGTGTGTGTGTGTGTGTGTGTGTGTGTGTGTGTGAAATAAGAGATACAAATGTAGCATAATGTGATCGTTCAGTAACATCGTTTCGCCCACACTGTGAATATTATCAAGTCACAAATGTTATCAATAAAGAATAGCATTATATTTTTGGTATGTCTCCCATCATGTCTGTATTTCACACTATTTCTCTCTAGTGTGTGATAGTTATTTAGAAGCTGCTGAGGTTAGGTGGGGTACACTGATAATTATGCCAGTGGGTAAGAGTGAATAAAATAAGGAAAGGGACAGACTGTGATTGGGATTTTCTTGTGGTATTGAATTACGTTATTTTTTTTTTTGTCTACGGTATGTCCATTTTCTTTCCTTGCTTTTCGATTCTTCCACTGATTCCTCCATAGCTAGAACCACATTCAGTCCAGTATTGACCACACTTATACCCATGGCGTAAGTGTTCAGAGATATTATTCCACTCCAGGTAACTATAATTGCCCCAAGAATGACTTCGTCAGAGGCGACAAGCCCGGTGTCAACATTGTCCGCTCCTGTTATAATAATCTTTTGTCGAGTTGCCCATCTTTCAGCCCATTCACGCACCTAACCAGTGTCATAATAGTCAGCTTACTGATGGGGTAGCTGAGTAGTACCAAAAATACTCGAGTACCTACTGCTTGATGGTCGATACTGTTTGATGGTCGATACTGTTTGATGGTCGATACTGTTTGATGGTCGATACTGTTTGATGGTCGATACTGTTTGATGGTCGATACTGTTTGATGGTCGATACTGTTTGATGGTCGATACTGTTTGATGGTCGATACTGTTTGATGGTCGATACTGCTTGATGGTCGATACTGTTTGATGGTCGATACTGCTGGTCAGTATTTCACAACACAAGGTCTTTCTAAGGTAAGTTATTTAAGAGATTGTTGATATCTGAAACATATGTGACAGATTTACATAGTAAACATATACCATACACTTTCCCACACAGCACACAACGTGCAAAGTTAATTCACACATATATTGCAAATATATTTGACTAAGTACTTGAGAATTGCGTAGATCACTGTATAATTCACAAAATTGTAATAACACGATTGCAAACCGGCAATTATAGTTACCTGAAGTGGAATAATATCTCTGGAAACTTACGCCATACTCACAAAAGCCATGGGGTCCAAGTTTGGTCAATATACGTCTGAATGTGGTTCTAGATATGGAGGAATCGAAAATGCAAGGAAAAAAAAGTGGACATAACGTTGACAAAAAAAAAAAGACTACTGATCTGATTTATTAAACGAATTAGGGTACCTATTTCCTCTTAAAAAATGTTTTAATTATTTTCTTGATATAAATGACATTTCACCTTCCTGGACATTTAATTGTGTTTTGATGATAAAGATTAAAGTTGACACCTTCACTGGTTTACAGTGGAAACTAAATGTTAACAACCGTACTATGACCTGGTAACAGTGTCATCGTGAATCTGATTGTAGGATCCCTTGCAATGTAACAGGTGGTTTAAATCGTAATTAGGTACCACCCAAAGACCGGGACTAGCTTTAAGTACCACCCGAAGATACCCAAACAAGGTTCGGATATCACCCAAAGACCCGGACTAGCTTTAGGTACCACCCGACACCCCAAATAAGCTTCGGATATCACCCAAAGATCCTGAATAGCTTTAGATACAACCCAAAGACCCCTAAACATGATTCGGATACAACCCAAAGACCCTTTAGACTAGCTAGGGACACCTCCAGAGCCCCGGAATCATCACTGGAGTGTAGCGACAAAGATCTTCATTTTCTCACCCTCCAGTAACAAGCAGTTGCCGGTGTCAATTTGTCCCTCGGTGTTTGAAAAGTGGAAAATCCAATAGGAAGTGGACAATACACCGCCCATCTCACACGTGAAATGACCAAACTAGGGAGGAGACGAGGGGAGGAAGGAAGAGGAGGAAGAGAAAGAATAGGGGAGGGTAAGATGGAATGAAATGAGGCAGTGATAGAATGGCAGGGTAGGATGAGATGTGAGAAAGGAAGAGATGAGAGAGAGGACCAGATAGAAGGAGGGAAGAGTTGGTGTGGGATTGAGATAGCTTGAAAATGGTATAAAATACCGAAAAATTGATGATTAAGACACATGTGCAACAGATGGATGTCTTTATTGTTGAAACGTTTCGCCCGCCATGCGAAACGTTTTAACAATCAAGATACCCAACCAAGGGAGAAAGAGTCGGGGTAAGAGGGAGGTAGAGTTATGATAGGAAGGGAGAGTAGAGATGAAACTGAAATTTCAGAAATGGAATAGGAGCAGGCACAGATGGAGTGGCAGCAGGCATAAATGGAGTGAAATCAGGCATAGATGGAGTGGGAGAAGGCACAGATGGAGTGGCAGCAGGCATAAATGGAGTGGGAGAGGGCAAAGATGGAATAAATGGGCAGATATGGAACTGGAGGGAGGTAAAAATGGAATAGGGAAAAGACAGATATGGAAAGAGGGAGAAGAATGAAGGGGATGCAAAGAGGAACGGGAGGAGAGAAAGGGAGAAAAAGAAAGGAGGATAGAGTTCTAGAAAAGAAACGAAAAAAGAGGAAGAAGAGAAGGCGTAAGGAGAGAGAGAGAGAGAGAGAGAGAGAGAGAGAGAGAGAGAGAGAGAGAGAGAGAGAGAGAGAGAGAGAGAGAGAGTTTATTTCCTCACAACAATACAAAATAAATTCCTCAAGCTGATTACACATCTCTGGAAACAGGAAACTTTTATCAATACGTAAATATAACTCCAGGTATGTATTTGTAACTCCAGGTGTGTATTTGTAACTCCAGGTGTGTATTTGTAACTCCAGGTGTGTATTTGTAACTCCTGGTGTGTTTTTGTAACTCCTGGTGTGTTTCTTGTAACTCCAGGTGTGTTTCTTGTAACTCCAGGTGTGTTTCTTGTAACTCCAGGTGTGTTTCTTGTAACTCTAGGTGTGTGTCTTGTAACTATAAGTTTGTTTTTGTAACTCCAGGTGTGTTTTAGAATTCCAGATGTGTTTTTGTAACTCCTGTTTTTTTTTGTAACTCCAGGTGTGTTTCTTGTAACTCCAGGTGTGTTTCTTGTAACTCCAGGTGTGTTTCTTGTAACTCCAGGTGTGTTTTTGTAACTTCAGTGTCTTTTGTGACGCCAGGTGTGCTTTTGTAACTCCAGGTGTGTTTCTTGTAACTCCATATGTGTTTCTTGTAACTCCAGATGTGTTTCTGTAACTCCAGATTGTTTATGTAACTCCAGGTGTGTTTTGACTCTCAGTCCTTAAGATACTGGGCCAGGAGCTAGGACTCTCAGTTTTTAAAATACTGGGCCAGGAGCTAGGGCTCTCAGTCCTTAAGATGCTGAGCCAGGAGCTAGGGCTCTCAGTCTTTAAGATGCTGGGCCCGGAGTTAGGGCTCTCAGTCATTAGGATGCTGGGCCAGGAGCTAGGGCTCTCAGTCCTTAAGATGCTGGGCCAGAAGCTAGGGTTCTCGGTCCTTAAGATGCTGGACCAGGAGTTAGGGCTTTCAGTCCTTAAGATGCTGGGCCAGGAGCTTTTGCTCTCAGTCCTTAAGATGCTGGGCCAGAAGCTAGGGTTCTCGGTCCTTAAGATGCTGGACCAGGAGTTAGGGCTTTCAGTCCTTAAGATGCTGGGCCAGGAGCTTTTGCTCTCAGTCCTTAAGATGCTGGGCCAGAAGCTAGGGCTCTCGGTCCTTAAGATGCTGGGCCAGGAGTTAGGGCTTTCAGTCCTTAAGATGCTGGGGCAGGAGCTAGGGCTCTCAGTCCTTAAGATGCTGGGCCAGGAGCTAGGGCTCTCAGTCCTTAAGATGCTGGGCCAGAAGCCAGGGCTCTCAGTCCTTAAGATGCTGGGCCAGGAGCTAGAGCTCTCAGTCCGTAAGATGCTGGGCCAGGAGCTAGAGCTCTCAGTCCGTAAGATGCTGGGCCAGGAGCTAGAGCTCTCAGTCCGTAAGATGCTGGGCCAGGAACTAGGGCTCTCAGTCCTTATAATATTGAATCAGGAGATAGAACTGTCAGTCCTTACAAAAACTGAAAATTATGTCAATCGTATGTACATTACCGTTTGTGTACAGACAGCCACACACTCTAACAGACAGTCACACACTCTAACAGACAGCCACACACTCTAACAGACATTCACACACTATAACAGTCCCACACTATAATAGACGGCCACACACTATAACAATATTTCTTATAAAATCTGTGTAGTGAGTGCACTGGTCACGGACCGAGACACTGGTCACGGACCGAGACACTGGTCACGGACCGGGCCGCGGGGGCGTTGACCCCCTAAATCCCCTCCAGGTATACAGCCATACAATATAACATCATTTCTTATATAGTCGAAAAATTAATCCCTTTAGGGTCATGGCCAAACAAACCTACAGAAAATACAGAATTCATTTATTGTCAGTGATACAATATCGAGTCCTGAGGATGCAGACATAATCTCCATCAAATACATAAATTATACAATTATATGACGAGGATGTAATATAGGATAATATGCTTTTAGTATAAAATGAGGGATCTCTTTATCCAATGTGGGTCTTAAAATATGATCCATTGTGAGTCTTGTAATCCAGTTTGCGCTACCGCTCGCAGGATGAGCTGTAGGCCAAAATGAATTACTTGATTATGATAATAATTAATAATTATGAAAAAAATAAATGAATTATGGTTTATTTTTTCGACATATTGTCCTGAAAATAATCCAGTAATCTGTGCTTTTCAATTATTAAGCAGCTGAGGAAAACAAACACCAGACAGAATGGAAACCATTAGTGAGAAACCAAGCCTTTTGAAGACAGCATATGGGAGAGCAGAGAACGAGGAGTCGTGAGGTACGAAGCTGACTGTATCAGATCAAGATGGTGGTGAGCGGTGAGGAACACGCCAGCCAGAGGTTCCACCAGCTGAACCTTCCATTCTGCTGGGTGATGGTGTCTGTAGTTAGATTGAGCGACGATTCACGGCATTTTATTCTGTTCCTGTCCTTTTCACGGGTAACCATCCTCGATCTCTGCCAATTCACTGGTGTGAAGCCTCGCTACCGTGACAGACAGGCACTGTGGATGTTGATGGTTGCGGCAAACATATCTGTGTTTAGTATTCAAGTGTGGATAATGCCTTAATTGCCAGTCACGTTTACTTCTCTGTAATTACTTCAGCGGATAGTGTAGATAACGTCATTATTCTCGGGACTGAGCTTATGCTTAACAACAATGTCTTTGATAGTGATGGAGATGACTATGATAGTGATGGAGGTGACGATGGTAGTGATGGAGGTGACGCTGGTAGTGATGGAGGTGACGCTGGTAGTGATGGAGGGGACGATGATAGTGATGGAGGTGACGATGATAGTGATGGAGGTGACGATGATAATGATGGAGGTGATGATGATAGTGATTTAATTGGCTTTCTTAGTAACTCAGAAGCGTCCTCAGGTACCGTGGAGGTTGGGAAAATTAAAAAGCATTTACTCTTGGTATCGACTCTCAGAGTGTTAATTCTCTGTGCTTTCCTTGTACAATCCCGTATGAGAGTGGCTGCAAATTGTATACTGCAGAAAATCGCAGTATTTTTGAGGCATTCGTCTGCTAGGAGGAAATCGGGTCTGCAGATTTTGAAAGTCCTGGACAGAAACCCAACGGAACACCTTTCTTGGTTCTAGAGGAGTGCTCAGATCAGAAATAAATGAGATAATTCCAGTTGGTGGGTTCATGGCACACATCAAGTTGTTAACTTAAGTGTATAAAGGACATCAAGGAAAGGAAGAATGTTGTTGTTTTCCTCTTCTAAGGTAAACTAAATGGAAAGCTCAGTAGCGTTGAGATCGTCTCTGAGTCGGAAGAGATCAAGTGTGTCGAGCGTGATGATAGGGATGCCATAGACATCCGTCATCCAGGGTAGGAGATTCTCGAGGGCCATATTGATCGGGACCCCAAGGTCATTCTCGTTTGCTGCTTGTATCTCTGGTTACTGAAGCAGAAACAATTACACTTCAGTCGATAAGGTCAACGATTCCCATCACAGAATATAAACATAATCAGCTCACAAAATCTTTTTCTGGGAAGTTGTTTGAACGTGACAAGAAGCTTACGTCACTGCCACGTACCAATGGTCCGTGGCGGCACCCACAAAGATTTCGCTGACCTTTCCGAATTGTGTGTAAACCACATGTTTTTTTATCTTTCAGTAACCAAGTTTACAAGCAGCAGACGGATCCAGCCATGGGATCTCCAGCCATCGAGGATCTTGCGAGTCTCTACATGGGATTCCTTAAGCCAAGCAACTGAGGCATCATCCCTGGTGGAGGATCCTTGATGATATATGTATATATAACATCCTCATCACACCCAACACACAGTTGTGACTCTTGCTTCTCATAGCATATATTTATTAATATTGAATTATATTCAGAATGTTAGATTTCCACAACTGCTTAAAAAGAGGTAAAATGTTGAAATGTGAGGAAATATAACCCGAAATCAAAACTCGCATATCCTTACACACATTTCCTTGACCACACTCTCTCTAGCTCAGATCAATACCCGTATTCACAACATAATTAAGTATCCCCAATGGAGAACTTAAAGTGGTTGACAGATTTTTTATATTTTTTTTTTCATTTTCATTTCTTCAAAGTCTAGTTTATATTTTGATCATAACACTAGAAGGCCTTATGTGATTGGCATTAAAATTTCTATGCTACTGTATAGTAACTAGACAACTATGCATGCAACTACTGGCATGTACAAGACGTTCCCTACGACGAAAGTTGTAGAACAGATTCCCAGATTTCTGAAATAGGTCTAACAACCTTCAAAATCCTCTGCTGTTTGGCTTCTAACACTCATCAATGGTTCCTCCGACTTCGACAACGATGGAGAGTGAAAATGAAGAGTGCAGATGTACATCTGCCAATGTTAATAGGGAGGTGTCTTGATGCTGGTCAGGGGCTCTTGATCCAATAACTAAACGTATCCTCTCCTTCCTTGGATCGAATCTGAATGCCTTCCATTCCATACGCCCTTCCACGGATTAAAATAAAACCATTCTTAATGCCACTAGTCTTTAATGGCTGCAAAGATTTTATTTTAAGGCTGTGAGGAAGCAAATATGGTCGGAATCTGCGCAATAACTGAAAAATGCATTTTCTGATCGGCTCCAAACTTTTAGCGCTGGAGTGTTATCCCCCTCCCCCCCAAAAGAAGCTTATCTTTGATTTTAGGTTTTACTAAAGAAACTGGTTTGGGTAAAATAACCAGAAACTGTCCCTTTTGATCGGAAATTAGTCACTGTGTTTGACTTTACTGAGTTATCTTAAGTTAAATGTACATAATATACTTTTATTTGCCCGTAACATCTATGTGCCCTCAAAACCATTGTAAAAAAAAATAATGGTATGTACCCAACACCTAAATAAAACTTAGTTACCTAAACTTAAACTGATGGTTAATCTTACTTAGAGAATAGTTGAGATTGATTTTGGCCTGTGTATATCCCACGTTGCCTTATTTTATGAAAGAAACTGGTAATTGAAATACTGGTTTTCATGCAATAACTTGTGAGTGCTTCAACGCTGATAGTTTGATAATGCAACTTCTGTCTGGCTTCACATTTAATGTTTTGTGTCTCTAAGATTACGAGAAAATGCTTTTCTAGTTTGGCTTCTAAGCTCGTGTGTCATAGTGTTAGGTTTAAATTAGTGTTGGGCCGTCTATGTTCTATTTCGAGATACTTGTTTAAGAAATTTGGATATTAGTTTGAATATTAAGATGGAATAAAATACCGACAGGTTAGTAAGACATATGTGCAGCAGTTGGGTATCGGTCCATCACCCTTGAGGACGTAGTTCTGAGGTGGTCAGTCCCTCCAGGCTGAGGGATTGACCACCTCAAAACTACGTCTTTAAGGGTGATGGACTGATGATATCGTCTTTACATCTCTACTGCGTAGGAGAGACGTTTCGGAATAAAGATACCTAACTGTGGATGTTAGTTGCCATGTGATAACTTGTGAATGCCTCTTATGATTCACTTCAAATCTTCAACGCTAATATTTAATCGCATTAGAAACTTATGCCACACTCTGTACTTTTCCTTTGACGTGAATATAATTGCAGATAAACATTAAATGACGTACGATAAATCATCAGAAAACGGGCAAGATCAAATGATACGAACCGTTCGTGACAAATTCGGAAAGAGAATAAATACAAATATATACGAAAATAAAGTATAAAAAGATAAGAGGAAAAACTTATCGTGTAAGTACCTACGGACGACTATCTATTTTCCTTGCGAGTGAGATACGCCATTCAGAGAGATGGTAATTCCTGAGTAATAGCAACTCCAGTTCTGCTGGAGGAACGCGAACAGAAGAGGAAAAAAAAAAATTAGCAGTACGAGGGTTTTACCAAATAATAATACTGACTGAATATACATTTTCGTGAACGTTCTTGACTAAAGATTAATGCTCAGAAAATGTGGATACAAAATGTTTAGTGGATAAACAACTATTATGTGAGAACCATCCAATAAACGTTTGGGAACAAAGAATACCAGGATAACCAAACGTTTGAAGCCAGATATTTTAAGGACCAGCAAACATTTGAAACGATATAAAAACAGGACCACCATAAGTCTGTTACCAAATGGTACCAAGACCAGCAAACGTTTGAAACTAAATGACACGAAGACTAGAAAACGTTTGGGCTCATGACACCAACACCAGTGAACGTTTCTGATAAAAATAATACCAGCACCAACAAACTTTAAGCCCAAAAATACCAGGGACAGTAAACGTTTAAATATTGGAATAGCCAGAAAACGTTTGGGGCCAAATAATTCAATAACCAACAAACGTTTAAAGCCAAATAATACAAGTGCCAGCAAACGTTTCATATAATCTCTTGGAAACGAGAGGTAAATGAGAGTAGCTCCAGTTCCAGTAAATCAAGAGTCCTTCACAGGCATCAGCTCACCCCCCTCCCCAGGAAGGGACAAGGTCTACGTCAGATTACAACGTATTAAGGCAGCAGGACATAAGGGAGACGCTCGCTCCCTGAGATTGCATTATATACAAATGTTTTTGGGAGGAGCAGTAGGTCTTTACAACCCCGCTGGGATCACACCAAATTGAAAATGCTGTCTGAAATTTATTGGCGATTATCTAAACAGTGGAGTAGTGGGCAGGGCAGACCGTTACTGGAGACAGTGGTCATCCATCACCTGGGCCAGTCTTGGTTGTTGCTGGTGTTACTGCTGCTGCTGCTGCTACTGCTGTTGTTGCCGCTGCTCTTGTTACTGCTGTTGTTGCTGTTATTGCTGCTTCTAATACTTTTGAGGCCTCAGAGCCCATTTTATTCTTCACCAAAACTCCTCCCCCAACCCCTACCACTCCCGCACCCCTGCCTTAACTTTACTCAGTGCCCTTTCTCTTCTTCCTCCCCTTCCCCTTCTTTCTACCCTCCTCTTCTTTCTCCCCACCTGTTCTTCCCTTCTCTTCTCCCTCCCCCTCTTTTTCCCTACCCTTCTTTCACCCCTCCAGCAAATACACCCACTCCTCCAGCACCCCTTTCTAAGGCACTTTCTCCAGCACCCCTTTCTAAAGCACCTCCTTCACCATATCCTCCAGCACATCCTTCAACATCCCCTCCTCCATCACCTCCTCCTTCAGCACCCCCTTCTCCAGCACCTCCTCCTCCAGCACCCCCTCCTACAGCACCTTCTCCTCCAGCCCCCCTCCAGCACCTCCTCCAGCACCCCTTCTGGCTCACAGTGCTCAAGTGAGGCCGTATTGATGAACATTTAATCCCTCAAATGTGTGGGCAAGCGTGGGTTCTTCCTCAGCACCTGACTCTATCATCGTCCTACCTATTCATACTTCATTATTCATTATCAGAGCCGCATCCTGTGTCCTGAATTATCACTCCCCTTCTATTCCCCTTCACTCCATTCTGCTCCTTCCCCATCATCGTCTCCTTTATCCGAAGTTGGCGGGCTAAGATACTAGAGATTGTTTTAAGGTTGTAGGTGGTTGGTTACTCTGGTGGAGGCTGTGGTTTAGGCTGTGGCAGTGGCTGCAACAGCTGTGGTGGAGGCTGTGGTAGTGGCTGCAACAGCTGTGGTGGAGGCTGTGGTAGTGGCTGCATCAGCTGTGGTGGAGGCTGTGGTAGTGGCTGCAACAGCTGTGCTGGAGACTATAGTGAAGGTTGTGGCGGCAAAGGCTGTAAGGGCGGCTGTGGTGGGAGCTGTGGCGGTGGCTGTAACGGCTGTGGTGGAGGCTGTGGTAGAAACTGAAGTTGCAGTCATCTTCGGCTTTCATGGTGAAGAACATAAAGTCATAGAAAGCTGACACCTGACTGTGCACTGTCGTGTATATTTACACTATCGTGAACATGGACACACTCATGTAAATGTACAACTCTTGTGAACTCTCGTGCACATCATCATTCCACACATCATGTGCCTGAGGTATGTGGATAACCTTCTAGTCATCGTGGCTAGACGTTTCGACCTTCACCAGTTCAGTGTTGCTGTCATCTCCTTGCATCCTTCTGAACAGTTCACTCTGGAGAATTTTCAGAATAGGCTGGAATTACGTCTACCATTAATAGAAAACGGAGGATCAAATCTCTACAATTTCTTGCGTTGAAAGACAGACACCGATGTCGCTTCTTCACTCTGGAGAAAAAAACACTACTCTGTACGTTCTTTCTTGACATCTGTCTTGTCAAGCATCGTAACATTCTCCAACCCAGCCTCGAAAATTCTATGGGGATTTCTCATATACGGAACAATACACAAATAACCCACACATAGGAGAAAGAAGCTTAGAACGACGTTTCGGTCCGACTTGGACCATTGACTAGTGTGACTAATTAATGGTCCAAGTCAAACCGAAACGTCACCATTAGCTTGTTTCTGCTATGTGCGATTTATTTGTGTATAGAGACATGTGAAAAGCGTAGTGACTACTATCCTTCGAGGTCCTTCGAAAAGACTAATAGAATATCTTGAAGATCTTGTAGCAGTTTTTGTTTACCACAATTCCTGTATCATACATTTTCTCACATGAAAATCCGATTCACGGCAGAACAGAAGCTGTGGATCATCGCTGAAGAACAAGCCTACGTATGAGAGATAGAACTCAGAGCAAAGGCAGACCTTACTAAAGACTTGCAATTAGCAATAGCAGACCTTGTAGCCTAAATGGTAAGCTACTTAGAAGGGTCTGTGTTCACGGTGCACGAAGTAAGCGAAGTATATGAATCAGAAACTTAACAATCAGTGCTGCGAGGGTATTATAATTTGTGTTTAAGAAGGGAAGATACCTAGTGATTTTGTGCACAAATAATCCGCACACAGGAAATGACTTTATAAGTGGTCCAAGTCGACCCGAAACATCGTCATGAATTTCGTTCTCCTGTTTGCGGGTTATTTGTGTATTGTTCCAGTCAAGGTATTGTTTTCTAGTGATGTTGCTTGAGACAGTGCACACCATACTTCGAAGTTACAGGGAAAAAACTCCAGATAATGAGGGCATGACTGAAAAGTACGCATGACTGAAAAGTACGCATGACTGAAACGGCAGCTAGGCTCGTGAAATGTTACAACGAAGATAATGAATCTGTTTTAAAGATACATCAGCTTGGAAAGTTCTCTCATGTATCTCTCAGACAGTCTCCAATTGTTTTAAAAGCGCTTTTGTTAGGAAAGATGTAGATGTAAAAGCTGCCTCCATCGTCCAATTGTAGCTGATTCCTAGAGAGTAAATATATTAATAAGATCTAAACATCTACTACACACACTGAATCATCTAGGCTTTCCTGCCCCTCACATGAATTGAAGATATTTGAAGGCCATATAATTATTGCGCCTAACTACCAATTATCACCTTCAACTGAAATTCCTGTGCTCGTCCTTATAGATAATGTTGATCCCAACGCCAGTACTCTACACGGGACGCAAATTACTTCCTAGGATGGATATGATTGATACGATTACACCTGGCAATTATGTTAATCGATCTATACCCCGACGATCAGTTTTAGAAGCTGACATCAAGAGACTATCATCAGAAGAAGCTACGGCATTAATAAAGAAGACAAAGTTTCAAGAATTTCTTAATTTTTGCCTATCAAGGCAGGTGGCAGGTTTCAAGGTACAGTGAAAATCCAACGCCAAGTTGGTCCGGAGCTATGGAAATCATCTTCAATAAACCGTCATCAGAGCCAGTGGGAAAATCCTCAGTTGATTGTCTACCAATTTCAGATTTACATACACAAATAACCCACACAAAGGAGACTGAAACTTATAACGACGTTTCGGACCATTAACTATTCACACGTGTGGCTAGTTAATGGTCCAAGTCAGACCGAAACGTCGTTATAAATTTCAGTCTCCTACGTGAGGGTTGTGCATTGTTCCAGTCACGGTATCATGCCATTCTTCATGGATTTTCATCCCCGTGACGTGACATGCCTTCTCTCAATACTCAGATATCTTATCAACCTTGTAACACTCCGACAACAGTCACCAATAACTACATTTGACCAACCTCTGCCTTGGAAAGACTCACTAATCCTAAATAACGAATCACGCAAAAGTGGCAAGCAGAATGTCGTTCTAATGCCTCGACCCTCCAGGAAGTGTTTGGAGAACATCTATTGGTTCATTTCAATCAACTTTATTTCACAACATGAAGTACAGTACACACTACACATTTTTATTGATTAAAGAATGAGAGAACTTAGCTAGTAATAAAGCAACATAGTATTTAAACAAAATTGCTTTACTAACACTAAAACTTTACTTCTTTTCTGTTCATATCTTTATGACCAACATAGTCTAGTTCTTATTATCTCCAAAATATATATAAAAAAAATATATTATACAATATGTTTCAATGAAAAGCTGGGAAAGGCACGAAAAAATGCTATACCTGTTTTAGAAGTATGTAAGTTTAAAAAAATACAGATTTTTTATTGATCAATGATTTAAAGTAGCTAATTTATATTTATTTATTTCAAGACATATTACAAAAATGTGAAGCATTATGACTGCTACTGTAAGTCAGGAAGCCCAACAAAGCAAACTGAAAAATATTAAAGTATCTACAACTAAAAACTTTATCACTGTTCCATAATTACAGTCCATAATGAGTGATGCAATACGTTCTAAGTAAAAACATTAGTGTATCAAAATTAATCCTTTTAAAATTTCTAAAAAACATTTAAATTTTTCATAAAATATGCGTTCTCTTATTTCAGGTTTCTTATTATCTAACAAATACGTTCGTATGCAATGACCTAAATATCTAAAATATTCCACAATTTCATATTGGCTAATAATATTATCCAGATTAATAGATCTTTTAGTATTCTCATTAAATACCATACTTTTTTCTTTTATTTGTAATAATTTGCAAATTTAAATAATGATTTTTTTTCCACCAAAATAACGAATTATTTTTTTTTAGATTTATGTAAGGTCTTCAAGTTAATATTCTAACCTTAACTTTTAAAGAGGTGGACGGGTAAGCCAGCGGAAGGCCTCGGTCAGAGGACCAAAAGCTCCGGCGGCGGGTTTTCATATGACTAAGACCCGCGTCAGGAAACACTTGTCCTTCTTCCTGACGAACTTTACCTAACCTAAGCTTTGAGTAATTAGTTCTTTCAACACGAATTTCCTGGATGAATAAAAGACGAAATTAATACATCCTTGATAAGCGACACAGCTCCTGTTGTGACTGTTGTGACGTCACACGACTGTTGTTGAAGTTAATTCTTGCCAGACAATAACTAACATCAACGGAATGATATAAGCAAACAAGGATGCATAAAAAAAATCCCCAGCAAGACAATTTTGTCTTGAATCTCAATATGTGGTTCTTACTGCTCGCAAGTTTATTGTGGCGGATCGAACTGGGAATGGGAAGATGTACCTGGAGGTAATACATTGGTAGAGCATACCGATAGTATGTAAATAATGTACACAATGTGGGTTGTACAAAAATAGTTCACAATAAAGACAAGAAAAAGAAATAGACACATGTGCAAAATCTGGGTGTCTTTTTTTGTAGACGTTTCGCCCTCCAGTGGCTTTATCAATACTATACAAGAACATAATCTGAAGAATGAGGAATTATTTACAAAAGATGAGGTAATCAGTCCCTTAAGGTTGGTGTTGGTAAATAGCAGGGTGGTCTTGAAGTCCACCCTCCTATTTACTACAAGTACATGTACAAGGTATACAGTCCTAGCTGACATCAATAACATACTACTATATAGAAAGCCCCTTGTTATGCAGAGCATTTCGGGCAAATTAGGTCAGTTTTGTCCCAGGATGCGATCCACACCAGTCCACTAACACCCAGGTACCCATTTTACTAATGGGTGATCATAGACAACCGGTGTAAAGGAAACACATCCGATGTTTCCACTCCTTCGCCGGGAATCGAACCCGGACCCTCACCGTGTGAAGCGAGAGCTTTTGCCACCAGGCCACGGGAAATGCATTACCATTGGAAGGAATTGGTAAAGTTCCTGGTGGATGGAACGTTTTTACAATAAAATACAATAACCTTCTTCTCCAGGTTGAAGGACTTGCAACCTCAAACTATTTCTCCAAGGTTGATGGACTGACATCTTTACCTCGTCATCACTCCTGCCGCCTGTAATACATTCCCCTCTGTATTTGACTGATGAAGCCTACCGTGTAGGCGGACCGTTTCAACAATAAAAAAACCTAATTATTGCACATGTGTCTTAATCATTGTGACAACGATAATGTGGAAATAAGTTGGAAACTGAAGACGGCGATAATAATAACTGAAATATTGTTGCTCTGGTGGCGATAATTAATCTTGTACACTACAAAAGTTTTTCTCTTTGAAAGATTTTTGTATTATAATGCAAAACAATACAAATATTTATTTTCTTTTTTCAAACATTGTATTTGTTATTTTTCGTACTGCTTTTGTGTCTTAAAAAGTATTGATTTGTTTCATCATGACACTGCTGGACAAATTTAGTGTATTTAATATTATTATTATTATTATTATTATTATTATTATTATTATTATTATTATTATTATTATTATTATTGTTATTGTTACTATTATTATTATTGTTATTGTTATTATTGTTGTTATTATTATTATTATTATTATATTTATGGGAAGAGCTAAACTCGTAGGGGGCAGACAACGCTTGGGGAGTGGGAGGCAATCAGTTTCGATCCAAGGAAAGGGACAAAGGAATCCAGTTCCATGGATCAAGTGCCTCTCATTAGAATCAACAGACCTACCCTGAGAAGACAAATTAAATGTAGCTCAAACCAGTCAAGTATTACCGTATTTTCCGGCATATAAGACGCGCTTTTTTCCCCATAAAAAGTCTTGGAAAATCAGCCTGCGCCTTATATGCTCAAGGTCAGGGTCAAGGCTTTGTGTTACACTGTAGCAGTTATTCGTTAACGTTACGTCACCACCGCTTGGAAATATCGTCTTATAATTCTTGTATGCTCGTGCGCCTTATATGCTGGAAATACGGTACTTTTCAAATTCAGATTTAAATTCAAGGAGCTATGACTCGATCCCTGCAACCACAACTAGGTGAGTACATGAATGCAGGGAGAAAACCCATGATCATGCAGAGCATTTCTGGCAAGCTTAAGCCTGACTTAAGACGACAGGGGCAATAAAAATTACATATGCCTAAATATACTCACATTTACACATTGCTTGGCCACGGAAAATGAACTATTGAGATTTGATTTCTCACACAGCGTCATTTTTCAGATTTGCTTTTGTTCTTTTAACTTTTTTTTCGGGCTTATGGTTTTTGTGTTTGTTATTTTTGAGAGTATTCTGAACTAGATCCTGACCCCCCTGACCCCTGACCTCATTTTCCTGACCCTTTGATCTCATTTCCCTGAACCCTGACCTCATCTCCCTGATCCCCTGACCTCACCTCCCTGACTATCTGAACTCGTTTCCATGACCCTCTGACCTCATCTCTCAGACCTCCTGACTTCATGTCCCTGACCCCCTGACCTCATCTGCCTGTCCCCCTGACCTCATCTCCCTGACCTCGCCCTTGGATCTTCCCAGCTTTGCCCTCTCCTGGTCATTGTGTCCTACTTCCTAAGTATAATGCGATCCTATATTAACAACATTTCGCCCAAACAGTGGGCAAAATCAAGCCACAAATAGATCTGATAAAGCCCACAATGGGCGAAACGTTGTCAATAAAGGATCGCATTATATTGCATTTGTGTCTCTTTTTCCATTATGTCGATATTGTATACCATTTCACTTAGTGACCTACTTCCACTAGTGGGCCTCGCTCACCTGTGACATCACCTCTAGTTGCTTCATCTCGCTGCTGCACTAGCATATTAGGTCTGGCCACAATAACGATACCCAAATGTTGCACATGTGTCTTATTCATTAACTTATCTGCATTGTCTACTATCATAGTTTGATACTATCCTGTGACCTCTCCTGTGATCTCTCCTGTGACCTCTCCTGTGACCTCTCCTGTGACCTCTCCTGTGACCTCTCCTGTGACCTCTCCTTGACCTCAGAAGTGGTTTGCCTTCATAGGCTGTGTATATTTAGTGTGTACTTGATAAAGTCCAGTTTTGGGTATCACCTTAAGTTCAGGGCTCCGTACGACATCTGAAGTTCAGTCCTGGACGATACATTAAGTTCAGTAGTGAAGGTTTTAACTGTAATAAAGTCCAGCTCAGGACCACGCGTTGTAGCAGTAATAAAGTCCAGTTCAGGACCACACGTTGTAGCAGTAATAAAGTCCAGCTCAGGACCACACGTTGTAGCAGTAATAAAGTCCAGCTCAGGACCACACGTTGTAGCAGTAATAAAGTCCAGTTCAGGACCACACGTTGTAGCAGTAATAAAGTCCAGCTCAGGACCACACGTTGTAGCAGTAATAAAGTCCAGCTCAGGACCACACGTTGTAGCAGTAATAAAGTCCAGTTCAGGACCACACGTTGTAGCAGTAATAAAGTCCAGCTCAGGACCACACGTTGTAGCAGTAATAAAGTCCAGCTCAGGACCACACGTTGTAGCAGTAATAAAGTCCAGTTCAGGACCACACGTTGTAGCAGTAATAAAGTCCAGTTCAGGACCACACGTTGTAGCAGTAATAAAGTCCAGCTCAGGACCACACGTTGTAGCAGTAATAAGGCGTCCCTGTAACAGTGCTTAACTTTCTCCAGTCAGAGAGGCAGGAAGAAAGAGAAAGGAAGGGAGGGAGAGTGAAAGACTGGGAGACCACAAAGAGAAGGGAGGAAGGCAGAGGAGAAAGGGAGAGGGAGGAAGGAAGGGTTGGCACGCCCTCCGTGATCGCGTTTTGCGGCCCAATGATCAAATTATTCCTGCCAAAGGATTATGTCACCTGCAATTAATTCAGGACAGTGGTGTTGCAGTGGGCGCCAGTGGTGTTGCAGTGGGCGCCAGATTACCACAACTTATCACGCTCCTGCGCCCACCTTTTTCACTAACCTCAGCTTAATCACCGCGTTTACCACCTTTTTTTTAACCATCTTTCTTTCAAGTGGATTAAGTTTTGAATAAAAATATCAAGAGGCATTTTTTTTCCTAGGGCGAGGCAGGAGTGGCGGACGGGAATCAAGCAGCACACGAAAAATGACCACATTCTAGGACGAAGTGTTGTGGAACAGCAGGTGAGTGAAGGTTTATGGGATAGCGTCTGTCCTAGCCTCCTTCATAAGTTACCGATCCGGTTAATATCCCAGCCACGCCCACCTCCTCTATCCTCTAACCCCTCCCCATGACCACCCATCGCCCTTGAAAGGTGCATCCGGCCAGGGTATTAAGCCAGCTATGCCCACACGCTCCACGCACGAGGGGAAATAACCAATGAGAAGGGTGTCGACGAGGGCTGGAATAAGAGGGGTCTACTGTTCACTCCCCTCAGGTAGGCCGGTTTAAGCAGACTTAACCCTTTCATTCCCCTCACCCTAGGTTTGCAACCACCGTTGCCACAACCTGCAGCGTTCTCAACAAGGATATATATCACCTCGGCCAAGAGCAAATTTCTGGTACACTGCGATGGTCTAGGTTAAGAGGGACATGTTCTCTGCTTACACTCAAGAACAGAGTATCTTACTGTGCAAGTGGGTTCTAAGTGACAGTATTGAAGTGTAGTTGGCAGCGCTGTGTGGGCGTGTTAAGGTAAGCACCCAATGCAGCAGCAGCAACAACAACAGCAGCAGCAGCAGCAGCAGCAACAACAGCAGCAGTAGCAGCAGCGACAGCCTCAGAAGTCCTCTCCGTCGTTCTCATTCGTAACCAATCTTGCGATAATGTATTTTTTCGCTGTCGTTACACGATTTCCTAGGCTTGAGGATCACTGTAGCGAGATTGCCGTGGTATCATTCTCTAATATTATTTACCACAGAAGCCTTACGAGGACTCTAGCCAGGCTCGGAAAACTTGGTTTGGTCAGAGTCGCTATAGCAAAGAGAACAAACATAGTTTCTTAGTTTGTTAGGTTTAAAATACATCAAGTGCACGTGGGTCATTATAATTGTATTTCACCTACTCACTAACTACAGGTATACCTCCGTTAATAAAATAGAAATGAAACTCTTATATATATATATATATATATATATATATATATATATATATATATATATATATATATATATATATATATATATATATATATATATATATATATATATATATATACATACATATATATACAGATAGACACCTCTCAGTATACACATAGTGTTACTCCAGGAGTGAACTCCAGGTGGGATCGTAATTCCAGGTGTTGATCGCCAGAGGGCAGCCCTCCGCAGGGGTAAACAAACGCAATGTAGTCACCCCAAGTATTCTGGCAAAGCATTATCATTTACCCTTGCTATAGGGGGAAAAACACACACACACACGTACACACACACCTTAAAAAACGTCTCCCCTAAAGCCTCCCCTTCTGGGCAGTGTTTCACCAGAGAGAATTAGACGGGAGTAATGATGATAAACAAAGGAAGAAGCAAAAGAGGGAGACCTTGAGCAGGCAACAACAATTCGCTGGGGTGGTGCAGACTGAGCTGTGAACCTGAAGTTTGTCTGCCCTGCCAAAGAGGGTTTCATTGCGATTCTATTCCCACTAGTCGGGTTTGATCCCTTCAAATCAGATTAAATGATTCCCTTTGGTTGAAGTCGAATGGGAGGTGAGCACATTGCAAATCCATTTTTGACCACAGTGGCGGAGCGGACTAAGAGAATAGAATATCAAGGAACTTACGTTTAGAAAATGGAATATTGGTGCTGTTTTTACTTACACAAAATTTCAGATTTGCGATTTATTTTGAGAATATCAAAACCCGAGGTTCATTATATAGTGTCAGCCGAGTTTCTTAAACAATATTGAAGGCATCAAAGATAAGCAGAGTTAAGTCTAGGGTATATCCCGCATATTAAGATGAAACATACTCACGCTCTCTCTCTCAGGTATATATAACCACTGACAAAATGTGAGGGAGAAGCGTATATCGCAAGTTACGCGGAATTACGCTGGCGTATGAACTGTACTTTGGCTCTGCTCCATACCTGAGCCTGGTTACAAAGATGGTATTTCACACACTGCCTTTGCTAGCATCCCTCCCTTTCTCTCCCTCCCTTTACCTCCCTCCCTTTCCCTCCCTCTCTTTATCTCAGTGCCTTTCCCTTTCCTCTCCCTCTAACCTGTCTTCTGTTTTTTTATCATTGATTGATATATCTAGATATTACAGGAGAGTTCTTAATCTATATAGAAATAGTTCTTAATCTAGATAGAAATAGATCTTCTCAGCAGATAGTAGATGGTTATCCAGGTGCTCTGCTGATAGGTTTCTTATCTACCATACTCCTTCTCTCTTTCCCTCCTTCCTTTTCTTCCTCCATCCTTCCCTACCTTCCTCCCTCCATCTCCTCCTTCCCGATCTCTCCCTCCTTCCCTATTTCACTCCATCCCTCGCTACCATCCTCAATCCGTCTTCCTCTCTCTCTTCCTTCCTGCTAGCTCCCTCTCTCTCTTCCTTCCTGCTAGCTCCCTATCTCTCTCTCTCTTCCTTCCTGCTAGCTCCCTCTCCATCTCTTCCTTCCTGCTAGTTCCCTCCCTCTCTCTTCCTGTTAGTTCCCTCTCCCTCTCTTCCTTCCTGTTAGCTCCTTCTCTCTCTCTTCCTTCCTGTTTGCTCCCTCTCCCTCTCTTCCTTCCTGTTAGCTCCTTCTCTCTCTCTTCCTTCCTGTTAGCTCCCTCTCCCTCTCTTCCTTCTTGTTAGCTCCCTCTCCCTTTTTTCCTTCCTGTTAGCTCCCTCTCCCTCTCTTCCTTCCTGCTAGCTCCCTCTCCCTCTCTTCCTTCCTGTTAGCTCCTTCTCTCTCTCTTCCTTCCTGTTTGCTCCCTCTCCCTCTCTTCCTTCCTGTTAGCTCCTTCTCTCTCTCTTCCTTCCTGTTAGCTCCCTCTCCCTCTCTTCCTTCCTGTTAGCTCCCTGTCCCACTTTTCCTTCCTGTTAGCTCCCTCTCCCTCTCTTCCTTCCTGCTAGCTCCCTCTCCCTCTCTTCCTTCCTGTTAGCTCCCTCTCCCTCTTTTCCTTCTTGTTAGCTCCCTCTCCCTCTCTTCCTTCCTGCTAGCTCCCTCTCCCTCTCTTCCTTCCTGCTAGCTCCCTCTCCCTCTCTTCCTTCCTGATAGCTCCCTCTCTCTCTTCCTTCCTGCTCCTCTCCCTCCGTCCTCTTCCTTCCTCTAGTCCTCTCTCTCTCTCCTCCTTCCTTTCTCCCTCCTCCCTTCCTCCTCTCTCCCTTCCTTCCTTCCTTCTCTCCCTTCCTTCCTTCTCCCTTCCCCTCCCTCCCATACTTCTCACTTCCTCCTCACATACGAAGGTCGTTCAAGGGATAAAATTTATACTGGCATTACACACCTTACACATGAATTACGAAAATCAGTGATGTTTTATAGATTGGCACTCTGGCACCTAGTCCACTGTGTGTGTATGTGTGTGTGTGTGTGTGTGTGTACTCACCTAATTGTGGTTGCAGGGGTCGATACTTAGCTCCTGACCCCGCGTGTGTATGTGTGTGTGAGAGAGAGAGAGAGTTAAATGAGCTGATGTAGGTAACACCTCTTAGCTTGTAAATAAAGTTAGGAACCCTTAACCTAACTTTGTAAAAACCCACATAAAAGAGAGAGTGAGAGAGAGAGAGAGAGAGAGAGAGAGAGAGAGAGAGAGAGAGAGAGAGAGAGAGAGAGAGAGAGAGAGAGAGAGAGAGAGAAAGAGAGGGATAAGTCGCGAGAGGTAAAGAAAAAAAGATAAAAACTACACAAAAGTTGGTACGATTTTTCCCAAACGATGAAGGTGTGTACTCACCTATTTCTGGTTGCAGGGGTCGATGCACAGCTCTTGGCCCCTCCTTTTCGCTGGTCGCTACTAGGTCCTCTCTCTCCCTGCTCCATGAGCTTTATCAAATCTCGTCTTAAAACTATGTATGGTTCCTGCCTCAACTACGTCACTTTCTAGGCTATTCCACTTCCTGACAACTCTATGACTGAAGAAATACTTCCTAACATCTCTTTGACTCATAGGAGTCTTCAACTTCCAATTGTGACCCCTTGTTTCTGTGTCCTCTCTCTGGAACATGTATAGGACGAGACGAGAAGAGCAAGAGAGAACAAGTAGAACGAGAGACAGAACATTGTGAACAAGAGAGAACGTGTAGAACGAGACAGAACATTGTGAACAAGAGAGAACGTGTAGAACGAGAGACAGAACATTGTGAACAAGAGAGAACGTGTAGAACGAGGGAGAACGAGTTTAAACATTTGAAGTTTAAGGGGATACCAAAACTATAAGAATGGGTGGGGATACCTACACTAAGTATGGGTGGGGATACCTATACAAAAGAATGGATGGGGATACCTACACTAAGTATGGGTGGGGATACTTACACTAAGTATGGGTGGGGATAAAAACACTAAGTATGAGTGGGGATACCAACACTAAGTATGGGGATAACAACACTAAGTATGGGGTGGGGATACCAACACTAAATATGGGTGGGCATATCAACACTAAGTACGGGTGGGGATACCAACACTAAGTATGGATGGGGATACCAACACTAAGTATGGATGGGGATACCAACACTAAGTATGGATGGGGATACTTACACTAAGTATGGGTGGGGATGGCTACACTAAGTATGGATGGGGATACTTACACTAAGTATGGATGGGGATACTTACACTAAGTATGGATGGGGATACTTACAATAAGTTTGGATGGGGATACTTACAATAAGTATGGATGGGGATACTTACACTAAGTATGGATGGGGATACTTACACTAAGTATGGATGGGGATACCAACACTAAGTATGGATGGGGATACTTACACTAAGTATGGATGGGGATACTTACACTAGGTATGGATGGGGATACTTACACTAAGTATGGATGGGGATACTTACAATAAGTATGGATGGGGATACTTACAATAAGTATGGATGGGGATACTTACAATAAGTATGGATGGGGATACTTACACTAGGTATGAATGGGGATACTTACACTAAGTATGGGTGGGGATACTTACACTAAGTATGGGTGGGGATACCAACACTCTAAATTTATAGCTGTGTTTATAACTGTTGAGAGTGTGAGAGTGTTCTGGGAACACTGGCGAGTGTGAGTGCTCTGGGAACACTGGCGAGTGTGAGAGTGTTCTGGGAACACTAACGAGTGTGAGAGTGATCTGGGAACACTGGCTAGTGTGAGAGTGTTCTGGGAACACTGGCGAGTGTGAGAGTGTTCTGGGAACACTTACGAGTGTGAGAGTGTTCTGGGAACACTGGCTAGTTTGAGAGTGTTCTGGGAACACTGGCGAGTGTGAGAGTGTTCTGGGAACACTGGCGAATATGAGTGTTCTGGGAACACTGGCGAGTGTGAGAGTGTTCTGGGAACACTGGCGAGTGTGAGAGTGTTCTGGGAACACTGGCAGTGTTGGTGGGTAAGAGTGTGAGAGTGATCTGGGAACACTGGCTAGTGTGAGAGTGTTCTGGGAACACTGGCGAGTGTGAGAGTGTTCTGGGAACACTTACGAGTGTGAGAGTGTTCTGGGAACACTGGCTAGTTTGAGAGTGTTCTGGGAACACTGGCGAGTGTGAGAGTGTTCTGGGAACACTGGCGAATATGAGTGTTCTGGGAACACTGGCGAGTGTGAGAGTGTTCTGGGAACACTGGCGAGTGTGAGAGTGATCTGGGAACACTGGCTAGTGTGAGAGTGTTCTGGGAACACTGGCGAGTGTGAGAGTGTTCTGGGAACACTTACGAGTGTGAGAGTGTTCTGGGAACACTGGCTAGTTTGAGAGTGTTCTGGGAACACTGGCGAGTGTGAGTGTTCTGGGAACACTGGCGAATATGAGTGTTCTGGGAACACTGGCGAGTGTGAGAGTGTTCTGGGAACACTGGCGAGTGTGAGAGTGTTCTGGGAACACTGGCAGTGTTGGTGGGTAATTCTTCGAAAATAAATGGTTATTCTACGAATTCCCATTTATTTTCAAAATTATTTCATATCAAAGTAATTGTTACTTTTTTACTCCTATTTTACTGAAATTGATAATGAGATCCGTTAATAAAACAGATATATATCATTATTAAAATAAATTATGATCGCAAATATAACAAAAAGTAATTAAATATAATAGAATTCATGCTGAATATAGCAGTGTTAATGCTGAATATAACAGTGTTAATGCTGAATATAACAATGTTAATGTTGAATATAACAGTGTTAATGTTGAATATAACAGTGTTAATGTTGAATATAACAATGTTAATGTTGAATATAACAGTGTTAATGTTGAATATAACAGTGTTAATGTTGATTATAACAGTGTTAATGTTGAATATAACAGTGTTAATGCTGAATATAACAGTGTTAATGTTGAATATAACAGTGTTAATGTTGAATATAACAGTGTTAATGTTGAATATAACAGTGTTAATGTTGAATATAACAATGTTAATGTTGAATATAACAGTGTTAATGTTGAATATAACAGTGTTAATGTTGAATATAACAGTGTTAATGTTGAATATAACAGTGTTAATGTTGAATATAACAGTGTTAATGTTGAATATAACAGTATTAATGTTGAATATAACAGTGTTAATGTTGAATATAACAGTGTTAATGTTGAATATAACAGTGTTAATGCTGAATATAACAGTGTTAATGCTGAATATAACAGTGCTAATGCTGAATATAACAGTGTTAATGTTGAATATAACAGTGTTAATGTTGAATATAACAGTGTTAATGCTGAATATAACAGTGTTAATGTTGAATATAACAGTATTAATGTTGAATATAACAGTGTTAATGTTGAATATAACAGTGGTAATGTTGAATATAACAGTGTTAATGTTGAATATAACAGTGTTAATGTTGAATATAACAGTGTTAATGTTGAATATAACAGTGTTAATGTTGAATATAACAGTGTTAATGCTGAATATAACAGTGTTAATGCTGAATACAACAGTGTTAATGCTGAATATAACAGTGTTAATGTTGAATATAACAGTGTTAATGTTGAATATAACAGTGTTAATGCTGATTATAACAGTGTTAATGTTGAATATAACAGTGTTAATGTTGAATATAACAGTGTTAATGTTGAATATAACAGTGTTAATGTTGAATATAACAGTGTTAATGCTGAATATAACAGTGTTAATGTTGAATATAACAGTGTTAATGTTGAATATAACAGTGTTAATGTTGAATATAACAGTGTTAAGGCTGAATATAACAGTGTTAATGTTGAATATAACAGTGTTAATGTTGAATATAACAGTGTTAATGCTGAATATAACAGTGTTAATGTTGAATATAACAGTGTTAATGTTGAATATAACAGTGTTAATGTTGAATATAACAGTGTTAATGTTGAATATAACAGTGTTAATGTTGAATATAACAGTATTAATATTGAATATAACAGTGTTAATGTTGAATATAGCAGTGTTAATGTTGAATATAACAGTGTTAATGCTGAATATAACAGTGTTATTGTTAAATATAACAGTGTTAATGTTGAATATAACAGTGTTAATGTTGAATATAACAGTGTTAATGCTGAATATAACAGTGTTAATGCTGAATATAACAGTGTTAATGCTGAATATAACAGTGTTAATGTTGAATATAACAGTGTTAATGTTGAATATAACAGTGTTAATGCTGAATATAACAGTGTTAATGCTGAATCATATGTAAATTAATATGTTGAAATGCTAGGCATTTTACACTTATTTATTAAATTTAATATTTACGGCTACAGTTCAATAGTCTTAGCATTAATAACAGCGAAGTTCAGTGTTAGTGACAGTCGTAGATTTTCTTCAAATGTTCTTTAGTAAATTTTAACCGAAACTTTGAATTAACGATTTTCATCCTTGAATTTTTGTTTACCTAGCAATGTTTTGGTAACGGCTGACCTCCCTCTTCCCCCCTAAGAAACTTCTTGAGGTTTTCATATATGTGTGGTCGGCTTGCATAAAATTTTGATGATTGCCTTCCTTGTATATGTGCGAGAGTGTCATTAGCCGGCAAATCAAAGAGTCCCGTCTGAAATATTTAGAGTCATATGGTGAAACTTCAAAGGAATTATAAAGCGTCTCATCACCTGCCCGTGATTCTGGAAATCACCAAATCTTTTTCCTTTGGTGCTTCAGTGTCCTTGGTGGATGAGAGTTCGTTATAGCAGGGCAAGTGTGGCAAATTATCTTCACTCACCTGCTTCACCAACATGTTTATCTTTCTTCGACATGAAGGTTAGACACCAGTTTTCCTTTAATAAATCATAACCTTGCAATCAAATTATTCGAATGTTCTTTTACATTACTCAAAAAAGGTCAAGTTCCAAATACTTCTTGACCTCCTCCTCCTCCCCCAATGAGAAAGATGTCACTTACATGATGTAGAATAACAAATTATTTGGGGACTTGACGTCTGCTCAGCCATCTGACTTCAAAATGGTGAAACACATCCCCATAGTTTGCATTCATCTCACACTTGAAAAAGATTTGAAACTGGCGATATTTCGGGCCTTGTCAGGGAATATTTCTTCCATTAATTTCCCCATATGATATATGTTATACAGTACTTCCATCAGCACCCGTCAGTGACGGATCAACCGGGCTGTGGTTCGTATGTTGGACTACGTGCTGTCAGCAGTAACAGCCTAGTTGATCAGGCCCTGATCCACCGGGAGGCCTTGTCGTGGACCGGGCCGCGGGGGCGTTGACCCCCGGAATACTCAGCGGTGTGGTAGCTAGCCTGTATTACATACATTTCCATCACTTTTAAAGAAGCTTCGGTTTTGAGTGAACTAATCTTGTTAGTGAGTTTAAACAAACACTGGCTGGTAGCTCATGTGTTCATTCAAGATAAACAAACACTTACAGGTTAATTAAGACCCATCTATTGAAGACTGAAGTGCATTTTTGGATGTATTTTCCACTCCACCAGTTAACAAATGGTTATTTTTTTAATGTTCTCCAAGCTAAGGGACAGAAATTGCAATATTTTTAACCTGGCCTTTGAAGGTTATTATGATCAGATACTAGAATTTCTTCAGAATTCACCTATAATGAGTTTCAGTGAGGGGAAGGTTATATTTGACAATGTACCATAGCCTAGTCTCTATACGAGATTTTTCGCTATTTTTTGCTGTAAAAATAAAATCATTCTTGATAATAAATGGTATATCATTAAGAATGAATTAGTGTGGATGGTTGTTTTGTCATTTGGTAAGCAATGTTAAAATCACTATTTTTACAAATTATTAAGTTTAAGTATACCTTACATGTTGCTTTATTAAAACTTTAGCAATGTTAACATGTTTATGATTTGTGTGTTTTTTAGAATTAATATTATGTGCAGGTGGATGGCACTACTAAGACAATCACCACACCCCCAGTGACACTCCACTCTGTTACAAGACAATCACCACACCCCCAGTCACCCTCCACTCTGTTACAAGACAATCACCACACCCCCAGTCACCCTCCACTCTGTTACAAGACAATCACCACACCCCCAGTCACCCTCCACTCTGTTACAAGACGATCATCACACCCCCAGTCACCCTCCACTCTGTTACAAGACGATCCCCACACCCCCAGTCACCCTCCACTCTGTTACAAGACAATCACCACACCCCCAGTCACCCTCCACTCTGTTACAAGACGATCCCCACACCCCCAGTCACCCTCCACTCTGTTACAAGACAATCATCACACCCCCAGTCACCCTCCACTCTGTTACAAGACGATCCCCACACCCCCAGTCACCCTCCACTCTGTTACAAGACAATCACCACACCCCAGTCACCCTCCACTCTGTTGCAAGACAATCACCACACCCCCAGTCACCCTCCACTCTGTTACAAGACAATCACCACACCCCCAGTCACCCTCCACTCTGTTACAAGACAATCACCACACCCCCAGTCACCCTCCACTCTGTTACAAGACAATCACCACACCCCCAGTCACCTTCCACTCTGTTACAAGACGATCATCACACCCCAGTCACCCTCCACTCTGTTACAAGACGATCCCCACACCCCCAGTCACCCTCCACTCTGTTACAAGACAATCACCACACCCCCAGTCACCCTCCACTCTGTTACAAGACAATCACCACACCCCCAGTCACCCTCCACTCTGTTACAAGACGATCACCACACCCCCAGTCACCCTCCACTCTGTTACAAGACGATCCCCACACCCCCAGTCACCCTCCACTCTGTTACAAGACGATCATCACACTTCCAGTCACCTTCCACTCTGTTACAAGACAATCACCACACCCCAGTCACCCTCCACTCTGTTACAAGACGATCACAACACCCCCAGTCACCTTCCACTCTGTTACAAGACGATCACCACACCCCAGTCACCTTCCACTCTGTTACAAGACGATCACCACACCCCCAGTCACCCTCCACTCTGTTACAAGACGATCCCCACACCCCCAGTCACCCTCCACTCTGTTACAAGACGATCACCACACCCCCAGTCACCTTCCACTCTGTTACAAGACGATCACCACACCCCCAGTCACCCTCCACTCTGTTACAAGACGATCCCCACACCCCCAGTCACCCTCCACTCTGTTACAAGACGATCATCACACCCCCAGTCACCTTCCACTCTGTTACAAGACGATCACCACACCCCCAGTCACCCTCCACTCTGTTACAAGACGATCACCACACCCCCAGTCACCTTCCACTCTGTTACAAGACGATCCCCACACCCCCAGTCACCCTCCACTCTGTACAATGCTTAACGTGTTTGTACTATAGATTTTTTTGTCCATAGAAATAATTATTCAGCGCTAACGAAAGCTACAGAGTATATCATTAATTCAAAGGATTTCAATAAACGAGCCATTAAATTTTTTTAATAAATTTTAATTTAAAAGAGAAGTGATTTCATTGACACAGTGAATTGTTGTTAATCAAACCATACCACGAGTGGGGTTCGAACCTGCTGTTGTTAATGTTCTGTCATTGATACCACTCTTAACAGGAGACGACAGCTCTTAAGCAAAATAATCATCTACATAAAACCATCAGTTGCTCAGGCAATACCAACATTGGCTGGATCAACAGTAACAACAGTGGCTGGTGCAACATCAACAGTGGCTGGTGCAGCAATAACAACAGCGTCTTGTGCAGCAAGAATAGTGGCTGGTGCAGCAACAACAATGGCTGGTGCAGCAATAACAACAGTAGTTGGTGAAGCATCAAGAACAATATCTGGTGTAGCAAGAACATTGGCTGATGCAACAACAACAGTGGCTGGTGCAACAACAACATTGGCTGATGCAACAACAACAGTGGCTTGTGCAACAACAACAACAGTGACTGGTACAGCAACAACAGTGGCTGATGCAACAACAACAACAACAACAGTGGCTGGTACAGCAACAACAGTGGCTGGTGCAGCAACAACAACAGTGGCTGGTGCAGCAACAACAACAGTGGCTGGTGCAGCAACAACAACAGGGGCTGGTACAGCAGCAACAACAGTGGCTGGTGCAACAACAACAGTGCCTTCACCAACAACAACAAGAACGATGGTTTGAGCAGAAACTACAGTTATTGAAACAATAACAACAGTTTCTGGAGCAGACACAACAGTGGGTGGAGCAGACACAACAATGGCTGGAGCAGTCACAACAGTGGCTGGAGCAGACACAACAGTGGCTGGAGCAGACACAACAGTTTCTGGAGCAGACACAACAGTGGCTGGAGCAGACATAACAGTGGTTGGAACAGACACAACAGTGGCTGGAGCAGACATAACAGTGGCTGGAGCAGACACAACAGTGGCTGGAGCAGACACAACAGTGGCTGAAGCAGACACAACAGTGGCTGGAGCATACACAACAGTGGCTGGAGCAGACACAACAGTGGCTGGAGCAGACACAACAGTGGCTGGAGCAGACACAACAGTGGCTGGATCAGACACAACAGTGGCTGGAGCAGACACAACAGTGGCTGGAGCAGACACAACAGTGGCTGGAGCAGACACAACACTGGTTGGAACAGACACAACAGTGGCTGTAGCAGACACAACAGTGGCTGGAGCAGACACAACAGTGGCTGGAGCAGACACAACAGTGGCTGGAGCAGACACAACAGTGGCTGGAGCAGACACAACAGTGGCTGGAGCAGACACAACAGTGGCTGGAGCAGACACAACAGTGGCTGGAGCAGACACAACAGTGGCTGGAGCAGACACAACAGTGGCTGGAGCAGACACAACAGTGGCTGGAGCAGACACAACAGTGGCTGGAGCAGACACAACACTGGTTGGAACAGACACAACTGTGGCTGGAGCAGACACAACCGTGGCTGGAGCAGACACAACTGTGGCTGGAGCAGACACAACAGTGGCTGGAGCAGACACAACAGTGGCTGGAACAGACACAACAGTGGCTGGAGCAGACACAACAGTGGCTGGAGCAGACACAACAGTGGCTGGAGCAGACACAACAGTGGCTGGAGCAGACACAACAGTGGCTGGAGCAGACACAACAGTGGCTGGAGCAGACACAACAGTGGCTGGAGCAGACACAACAGTGGCTGGAGCAAACACAACAGTGGCTAGAGCAGACACAAGAGTGGCTGGAGCAAACACAACAGTGGCTAGAGCAGACACAACAGTGACCGGACAGCAACAACAATGGCTGTAGTAGCAACAACATCGGTTGCAACAGCAACAACAGTGACTGCAGCAGCAACAACAGCATCTGGAGCAACAATGGCAGTCACTGGGGCAGAAACAACAATACCGGTGGTTAGAACAATGATAACAGCTGGAGCAGCAAGAACAGTGGCTGGAGCAGCAACAACTGCAACAGTAAGAGCAAGAGGTAAGAGCAAGAGGTGGAGCAACAAGAACCAGAACAGCAGCATCAGCAACCCTAGCAGCAACAACAACAACACGAGAGGCAGCAAGAACAGCAACAATCACAGCCTCCAGACTATCCGAAGAGAAGGTTGGAGGAATAGGGAGGGGGAAGGGGGACGAAGGGAGAGGTGGGGGGGAATCCTTCAGTGCAAAGGAAAATATTGATTCAATTAGGAGGCTGCGTCAGTCTGCATTCCACAGACTCTTTAAATATACCATTGTGTTGACAGGAAAAGTTTGCCATTTTTACCGTACTGAGGAAAAAAACTCCTTGGGTGAGAAATTAAGGATAAAAACTCCTGAGCAGGAGAGAACGTTGCTGAGAAAGACGGGAACGAACGCGGTGACGTTTTTTCCCGACATAGAATGCTAATTAATGGCAAGGGGGAATTTCAATTACTTGGGAAATAAATGCTGTCAAAAATGCTATACTTGACTGTGATGGCCCTAAGTAAAATGCCCTGTAGAAATTCGAGAAACAAAAGAATTTTTCCAGGGCCAGCGAAAAATGTATAATGGCTTGGCTTTCTGGCAGGCGGGTAAATATTCATGGTTTATTTTGGATACGTTTTCTCAATTTATTTACGGCGGGGAACTTTGACTTAAGTGTCTATTGATTAAATGAAGCAGAAGGCTGTGTTTCCTCTGTCTTGATGGCTACGCTCCTAGGGGCTCTTATATATACTACACTTATGTTCAGACTTATATACAAGTAGAGGAGAGCAAAACACACTTTGAGCAGAGCAGGTCTTGACTGCATAATATTTCGCTCAAAGATGACTCTTTTTCAATATCATTTAAGCGAAATATTGTGTAATAAAGGTTTACTTTGTATCACCCTACGTGTTGCCACTCCAACCATCCTACATATATGCAAACAAATTATTTTTGGTAATGTAAACAAAGTCTTTAAAATCGTAAAGTTATCAGCTTGGAAAATCAGTGAAGTAGCAGGGAGATGCAGATGTGGAGAGAGACACTTGTGTAAACATTAAGGCAGTAACAACTGAGGTCTTTGATCGGGGGTAACATCTGAGGTCTTTGCTTGGGGGTAACATCTGAGGTCTTTGCTCGGGGGTAACATCTGAGGTCTTCGCTCGGGGGTAACATCTGAGGTCTTTGCTCGGGGGTAACATCTGAGGTCTTCGCTCGGGGGTAACAACTGAGGTCTTTGCTCGGGGGTAACAACTGAGGTCTTTGCTCGGGGGTAACATCTGAGGTCTTTGCTCGGGGGTAACATCTGAGGTCTTCGCTCGGGGGAACATCTGAGGTCTTTGCTCGGGGGTAACATCTGAGGTCTTCGCTCGGGGGTAACAACTGAGGTCTTTGCTCGGGGGTAACAACTGAGGTCTTCGCTCGGGGGTAACAACTGAGGTCTTCGCTCGGGGGTAACAACTGAGGTCTTTGCTCGGGGTAGCAACTGAGGTCTTTGCTCGGGGTAACATCTGAGGTCTTTGCTCGGGGTAACAACTGAGGTCTTTGCTCGGGGTAACAACTGAGGTCTTTGCTCGGGGGTAACAACTGAGGTCTTTGCTCGGGGTAACAACTGAGGTCTTTGCTCGGGGTAACATCTGAGGTCTTTGCTCGGGGTAACAACTGAGGTCTTTGCTCGGGGTAACAACTGAGGTCTTTGCTCGGGGGTAACAACTGAGGTCTTTGCTCGGGGGTAACAACTGAGGTCTTTGCTCGGGGGTAACATCTGAGGTCTTTGCTCGGGGGTAACAACTGAGGTCTTTGCTCGGGGGTAACAACTGAGGTCTTTGCTCGGGGGTAACATCTGAGGTCTTTGCTCGGGGAACAATCGGTAAGAACAGAAAGTTTAAGAATTTTGCAAGTTTCTAACAACAAAAAGAAAGCAAGACATAGGATGCAACATTCGCTTAACGACTATTAATCATATTAATATGCACAAATACGCCGCACGTAAGAGACTGAAACATATTTCGACGTTTCGGTCCAACTTGGACTATTAACTAGTCACAACTCCTGTTACTAAAAATTACAGATGCTGGGTATCAGTCAATATAAGAAGAAAAGCCCAAAAAACAGGAGAAAGTCAAAGAGAAAGGAAAAGGAAAAGTCGGAGATAAATGGTATAAAATACCGACATGATGAAAAAGTAGACACAAGTGTAGTAAAATGCGATCCTTTATTGACAACATTGTCAGTAAAGAATCACATTATTCTGAAGCCGTGTCTACTTTTCCCCAAAAAATGACAAGTCGCTGGAAAGTTAAGACGAGGAGAACAATTCTCAGAATCACATTAACAAGACTCCTTCAAGGAGAATCAGTTTACCAAACAAGAAAACTCGAAGAACAGCCACTGAAGCTGCAAACTAATTGATGCAACGAGATGAAAACAAATTGAATGACAAACACATACACAGGTACTCTCTTTTCGTTGCACGAATGGTGTAAACAGCGTCGACAAATAATGATAAAGCTATAAAAGGAACTGGGAAAAAGGTAGGAATGAACATAAAAGTAAAAAATGAATTTACGTAGGATAATTGACAAAAACAACAGGAGTCAACAGAAAGGAACTTGATAAAATATTAAGTATCAGACAAAAAGAGAGACTCAACAGAGCCATGAAGCTCAAGATCACACAGCTTTAGAAGTTATAAGATGAGTATCAAGTCAGAAATACAGAGCAAAACAGTTGTAAGAGTAATATCCAGCTCAGGATCACATGGTAAAGAAGCTGTGAATGAACTATGGAGCTCATGATTACACCAGTAAAAGAGGCACAAATGCTGTAAAGTGCCACCATTTATTGACAACGTTTCGTTCACGCAGTTAGCTTTATCAACTCTTTGACTTGATAAAGGTCACTGTGTTGGCGAAACTCTGTCAGTAAGGTATCGCATTCTGTCTCTCTATTACCATTGTTTCGGTATTTTATACAATTTATCTCCCTCAAGATCATACAGAAAAGGACTGTCAAAGGTCAACTCATCTGGGTAAACACTAGCTAGACAAACACTAGCTAGACAAACACTAGCTAGACAAACACTAGCTAGACAAACACTAGCTAGACAAACACTAGCTAGACAAACACTAGACAAACACTAGCTAGACAAACACTAGCTAGACAAACACTAGCTAGACAAACACTAGCTAGACAAACACTAGCTAGACAAACACTAGCAAGACAAACACTAGTTAGACAAACACTAGCAAGACAAACACTAGCTAGACAAACACTAGCTAGACAAACACTAGCTAGACAAACACTAGCTAGACAAACACTAGCTAGACAAACACTAACTAGACAAACACTAGCTAGACAAACACTAGCTAGACAAACACTAACTAGACAAACACTAGCTAGACAAACACTAGCTAGACAAACACTAGCTAGACAAACACTAGCTAGGCAAACACTAGCTAGACAAACACTAGCTAGACAAACACTAGCTAGACAAACACTAGCTAGACAAACACTAGCTAGACAAACACTAGCTAGACAAACACTAGCTAGACAAACACTAACTAGACAAACACTAGCTAGACAAACACTAGCTAGACAAACACTAACTAGACAAACACTAGCTAGACAAACACTAACTAGACAAACACTAGCTAGACAAACACTAGCTAGACAAACACTAACTAGACAAACACTAGCTAGACAAACACTAGCTAGACAAACACTAGCTAGACAAACACTAGCTAGGCAAACACTAGCTAGACAAACACTAGCTAGACAAACACTAGCTAGACAAACACTAGCTAGACAAACACTAGCTAGACAAACACTAGCTAGACAAACACTAGCTAGACAAACACTAACTAGACAAACACTAGCTAGACAAACACTAGCTAGACAAACACTAACTAGACAAACACTAGCTAGACAAACACTAGCTAGACAAACACTAGCTAGACAAACACTAGCTAGGCAAACACTAGCTAGACAAACACTAGCTAGACAAACACTAGCTAGACAAACACTAGCTAGACAAACACTAGCTAGACAAACACTAGCTAGACAAACACTAGCTAGACAAACACTAGCTAGACAAACACTAGCTAGACAAACACTAACTAGACAAACACTAGCTAGACAAACACTAGCTAGACAAACACTAACTAGACAAACACTAGCTAGACAAACACTAGCTAGACAAACACTAGCTAGACAAACACTAGCTAGACAAACACTAGCTAGACAAACACTACCTATACAAACACTAACTAGACAAACACTAGCTAGACAAACACTAGCTAGACAAACACTAACTAGACAAACACTAGCTAGACAAACACTAGCTAGACAAACACTAGCTAGACAAACACTAGCTAGGCAAACACTAGCTAGACAAACACTAGCTAGACAAACACTAGCTAGACAAACACTAGCTAGACAAACACTAGCTAGACAAACACTAGCTAGACAAACACTAGCTAGACAAACACTAGCTAGACAAACACTAGCTAGACAAACACTAACTAGACAAACACTAGCTAGACAAACACTAGCTAGACAAACACTAACTAGACAAACACTAGCTAGACAAACACTAGCTAGGCAAACACTAGCTAGGCAAACACTAGCTAGACAAACACTAGCTAGACAAACACTAGCTAGGCAAACACTAGCTAGACAAACACTAGCTAGACAAACACTAGCTAGACAAACACTAGCTAGACAAACACTAACTAGACAAACACTAACTAGACAAACACTAGCTAGACAAACACTAGCTAGACAAACACTAGCTAGACAAACACTAGCTAGACAAACACTAGCTAGACAAACACTAGCTAGACAAACACTAGCTAGACAAACACTAGCTAGACAAACACTAGCTAGACAAACACTAGCTAGACAAACACTAGCTAGACAAACACTAGCTAGACAAACACTAGCTAGACAAACACTAGCTAGACAAACACTATCTAGATAAATAAACAACAGAACAAGAAATAAAAAAAACATCGAAAAACATATTACATATTTTAGAAAAATTACTGTAAAATGCAATTTCTTTCTTTCGACTTGGACTAGCAAAGACGCTCCATTAATTACTGCTGTCCAACAACGATATTTTATGTAATAAATAAGTGGGCATAAGTATTAATTTGTAGATAGAAGTGATAGTTGGGTGTGTGTACTTGTATTGTGGTAATGTTCAAACTTTCATGGGGGGGTTATGTACAATCTTTATATAAACAGAAAGGACTGGGACTCGAACCGTACCGTGGTCCATGCACACAGCAGCCCAACACTGTTGCAACTCAGCCACAGAGCTTACAATAGGATGATTTGTGGCTGAGTGGTTACAAAAATTGGCTGCTGTAATCAACAGCCATGGGTCGAGTCCCCTCCCATTCATCTGTTTCTTCACTGACTTATCATGGTTTTACCGATTTTGAGTGTTTAATAGTCTTCGAAAATACAGCTAAAAAAAATGCTATATAAATAAGAGTGAATCATTAAAGATTGAAATAAAATTAGTTGGGGCGGCGGCCATATATTAAAATTACTGGCACTTGAAATTACATAAAATCTTCAATTATTCGTCAAATTAGAGCTCAAAATATTTAAAAAAAAAATCAAATCTGATATTATTTTCTAATAATTGCTATAAATGTTCTATATTTCACTAAATTTGCTATATTTTCACAATATTTACTACGTTTCGTTATAAAAAACATCTTTTCCTATATTTAGGGAAACAAAAGTGAGTGAAGATGGTGACTGGTGATGATAACTGCACTACAGTATACTCACCAGACCTCGCCAGACCTCGCCAGACCTCGCCAGACCTCGCCAGACCTCGCCAGACCTCGCCAGACCTCACCAGACTTCACCAGACGTCGCCAGACCTCACCAGACTTCACCAGACCTCGCCAGACCTCACCAGACCTCGCCAGACCTCGCCAGACCTCGCCAGACCTCGCCAGACCTCGCCAGACCTCGCCAGACCTCACCAGACTTCACCAGACGTCGCCAGACCTCACCAGACTTCACCAGACCTCGCCAGACCTCGCCAGACCTCGCCAGACCTCACCAGACCTCTCCAGACCATTTACTGCGAACCAAAACTAGACGACGTTTCATACCATTTTCAGGTCTCCACAACAGTCGAGGAAGGACCGAAATGATATTCGCTTTTAATTTTCATAAAGATGATTTGTGATTTGTTTCGTGTCAAGGAATTGTAACTTTTACTCATAATAAGATAAACATTTCTTCTTCACCTGTTATGTACTGTTTACAAACAACACTAAGAATCAATAACATTTATCCTATACTTATGGCTTATTATTTCTTTGAAAATGTTTCAGCTGGAAATACAGACGACAGCCATCCTGACTTAACGTCAGTGATGAACTAGAGAATACAAAAATACCACTACTTTCACACTTAATTTACGAACGAAAACCTGAAGCAGCTTCTCCAGTAAGAACTGTTAATGTATTGGAGGACCTTACATTGTGTGTGTGTGTGTGTGTGTGTGTACTCACCTATACTCACCTATTTGTGGTTGCAGGGGTCGAGTCATAGCTCCTGGCCCCGCCTCTTCACTGATTGCTACTAGGTCCTCTCTCTCCCTGCTCCATGAGCTTTATCAAACCTAGTCTTAAAACTATGTATGGTTCCTGCCTCCACTATGTCGCTTTCCAAGCTATTCCACTTCCTGACAACTCTATGACTGAAGAAATACTTCCTAACATCCCTTTGACTCATAGGAGTCTTCAACTTCCAATTGTGACCCCTTGTTTCTGTGTCCCCTCTCTGGAACATCTTGTCTCTGTCCACCTTATCTATTCCTCGCAGTATTTTATATGTCGTTATCATGTCTCCCCTAACCCTCCTGTCCTCTAGTGTCGTCAGGCCGATTTCCCTTAACCTTTCTTCGTAGGACAATCCCCTTAGCTCTGGGACTAGTCTTGTTGCAAACCTTTGCACTTTCTCTAATTTCTTGACGTGCTTGACCAGGTGTGGGTTCCAAACTGGTGCTGCATACTCCAGTATGGGCCTGACGTATATGGTATACAGAGTCTTGAATGATTCCTTGGTGAGGTATTGGAACGCTATTCTTAGGTTTGCCAGCCGCCCGTATGCTGCAGCAGTTATCTGATTGATGTGTGCCTCAGGAGATGTGCTCGGTATTATACTCACCCCAAGATCTTTTTCTTTGAGTGAGGTTTGCAGTCTTTGGCCACCTAGACTATACTCTGTCTGCGGTCTTCTTTGCCCTTCCCCGATATTCATGACTTTACATTTGGCAGGGTTAAATTCAAGGAGCCAGTTACTGGACCAGGCTTGCAGCCTGTCCAGGTCTCTTGTATTCCTGCCTGATCCTCGACTGATTTGATTCTTCTCATTAACTTCACATCATCTGCAAACAGGGACACTTCTGAGTCTATCCCTTCCGTTATGTCATTCACATATACCAAAAACAGTACAGGTCCTAGGACTGACCCTTGTGGAACTCCACTCGTCACAGGTGCCCACTCTGACATCTCGTCACGTACCATGACTCGTTGTTGCCTCCCTGTCAGATATTCTCTGATCCATTGCAGTGCTTTTCCTGTTACGTGTGCCTGATCCTCTAGCTTTTGCATTAATCTCTTGTGAGGAACTGTGTCGAACGCCTTCTTGCAGCCCAAAAAAATGCAGTCTATCCACCCTCTCTCTCGTGTCTTACTTCTGTTACCTTGTCATAAAACTGCAGTAGGTTTGTGACACAGGATTTTCCTTCCCTGAAACCATGCTGGTTGTCGTTTATAAGCTTGTGTCTTTCTAGGTGCTCCACCATTCTCCTCCTGATGATCTTCTCCATGACTTTGCATACTATACACGTCAGTGACACAGGTCTGTAGTTTAATGCCTCGTGTCTGTCTCCTTTCTTAAAATTGGGACTACATTTGCCATCTTCCACGCCTCAGGTAGTTGCCCAGTTTCAATGGATGTGTTGAAGATTTGTGTTAGTGGCACACACAACATCTCTGCTCCTCTCTAAGGACCCACGGAGAAATGTTGTCCGGTCCCACCGCTTTTGAGGTATCGAGTTCACATAGCAGCTTCTTCACCTCCTCCTCGGTTGTGTGTATTTCATCCAGCACTTGTTGGTATACCTCCTATTCTGAATTCCTGGAGTCCTTCCTGTCTCCTGTGTAAATACTTCTTTAAATCTCATGTTGAGCTCCTCACATACCTCTTGGTCGTTTATTGTGAACTCCCCACCTTCCTTTCTCAGCCTGATTACCTGGTCCTTGACTGTTGTTTTCCTCCTGATGTGGCTATACAGCAGCTTCGGGTCAGACTTGACTTTTGATGCTATATCATTTTCATATTGTCGCTGAGCCTCCCTTCTTACCTGTGCATATTCGTTTCTGGCTCTTCGGCTAATCTCTTTATTTTCCTGGGTCCTTTGTCTTCTGTACTTTTTCCATTCTCTATTACACTTACTTTTTGCCTCCCTACACCTCTGGGTGAACCAAGGACTCGTTCTGGTCTTCCCATTACTTCTGTTTCCCTTGGGGACAAACCTCTCCTCTGCCTCTTTGCATTTGGTTGTCACATATTCCATCATTTCTTTTACTGGTTTTCCTGCCAATTCTCTCTCCCACTGAACGTCTTGTGTGTGTCTGTGTGTGATAGTTACCATTTTGTCCTAGTGTGTGTGTGTGTGTGTGTGTGTGTGTGTACTCACCTATTTGTATTCACCTATTTATGTTTACAGGGATCGAGTCACAACTCCTGGCCCCACCTCTTCGCTGGTCACTACTAGGTCCACTCTCTCCTTGCTCCATGAGCTTTATCGTACTCACCTAATTGTGGTTGCAGAGGTCGAGACTCAGCTCCTGTGTGTGTGTGTGTGTAATTTTAACCGATACTGACAACATAAAAATGGCCGATACCGATATTTTGGCACAGCCCTAAAATATATATACATATGCACACACATATATATATATATATATATATATATATATATATATATATATATATATATATATATATATATATATATATATGCATACACATAGACGTTATATACAGAGGCGTGAAAGAGACAGGCGTTAACAGGAAAAATAAAACTCTGGAAATACTTTGTATTTAAAACTAACACATTTCTCTTAAGTATTTTTTCTTCCGTCATGAATTTTTGTTTTAGCCGAGGTAGTGGAAGACGTGAACTGCTTGCTAACACCTCTAAAACACCTCTATAATGTATACTGCTTAGCATATACACTATAATGTATAATCTCTGTATATTTTATATATGATTTATTTTTTACGCTCTGTAGTGTGCGTTGCTCAGGGACTCCGGTGACACATGGGCGTACATGTGGCACATAGCAGGAGACCTGAGAACATGTGCCACATAGCAGGAGACCTGAGAACATGTGCCACATAGCAGGAGACCTGAGAACATCTGGCACATAGCAGGAGACCTGAGAACATGTGGCACATAGCTGGAGACCTGAGAACATGTGGCACATAGCACGAGACCTGAGAACATGTGGCACATAGCTGGAGACCTGAGAACATGTGGCACATAGCAGGAGACTTGACAACATGTGGCACATAGCTGGAGACCTGACAACATGTGGCACATACGCCCCGATGGCATGATGGCTAGCGCTTTTGCTTCACGCACGGAGGGCCCGGGTTCAATTCCCGGCGGGGCCGAAACATTTCGAAGTGTTTCGTTACACACACACATACATACAACAGGCCTAGTGTCTAATCGACATGTGCCTAGGACAAAATGGTAACTAACATAGCAGGAGACCTGACAACATGTGGCACATAGCAAGAGACCTGAGAATGAGGGACTGACCGCCTGTGAAGTTTATGGGACTGTCCACATTCTATCAAGGTTGAGGGGCTGACTACTATCTGTCTAGGCTGAAGGACTGACCACCTTCTATCAAGGATGAGGGACTGACCACCTTCTATCAAGGCTAAGGGGCTAACCACCTTCTATCAAGGCTGAGAAACTGACTACCTTCTGTCTAGGCTGAGGGACTGACCACCTTCTATCAAGGTTGAGGAACTGGTCACAGACCGGGCCGCGGGGGATTTGACCCCCGGAACTCTCTCCATGTAAACTCCAGGTATCAAGGCTGAAGGACTGACCACCTTCTATCAAGGCTGAGGGACTGACCACCTTCTATCAAGGCTGAGGGGCTGACCACCTTCTATCAAGGCTGAGGGGCTGACCACCTTCTATCAAGGCTGAGGGACTGACCACCTTCTATCAAGGCTGAGGGACTGACCACCTTCTATCAAGGCTGAGGGACTGACCACCTTCTATCAAGGCATCAAGGCTGATGGACTGACCACCTTCTATCAAGGCTGAGGGACTGACCACCTTCTATCAAGGCATCAAGGCTGAGGGACTGACCACCTTCTATCAAGGCTGAGGGACTGACCACCTTCTATCAAGGCTGAAGGACTGACAAAGTCAGTACCTGACCAACCGGGCTGTGGTTCGTACGTCAGTTTGCGTGTGGCCGACAGAAACAGCCTGGTTGATCAGACCCTGATCTACCATGAGGCCTGGTCTCAGACCTGGCCGCGGGGGCGTTGACCCCCGAAACCCTCTCCAGGTAAACCTTCTATCAAGACTACCTTCTATCAAGGCATCAAGGCTGAGGGACTGACCACCTTTTATCAAGGCTGAGGGACTGACCACCTTTTATCAAGGCTAAGGGACTGACCACCTTCTTTTAGGGCTGAGGGACTGACCACCTTCTATCAAGACTGAGGGACTGACCACCACCTATCAAGGCTGAGGCTCGGGGCTGACCACCTAACAAGGCCAAGGGACTGATCACCTCAGAATTACTGCTCCTCTTCAACACCTAAGTGTTGCGAGTGCATCTTGCGCGTCGACTTCTCTATATTGTATATCATTTATAATTATAAATTTCACACATTCATACACCAAATGAACTAATTATAATTTGTCCATTTGGTGTCTGAATGTGTGAAATTTGTTTGTAGTTTTAAACGTCTGAATGAGATTTCGTAGTCTCCGTTCATTAAAAATCTATTATTACTGTATGACTAAAGATGTGTCATAACACTTCAAGTTTGTAGTCACTCGTTAGGTATATCAAAAGTATATCAGTAAATAAAGAGTGTTAACGAACGCACAGTCTTAAATGTATAGGTTAATAGATTCTACAGTCACTTGCAAGTATGTTTTGACTATTAATAAATTCCAGTTGTATATATTTAGGGTATTAGCTGGACACTGACTTGCTGCTCATTTGTTTATGATTTTCTTAAAGCCCAAAAGAGACTTTTGCGCCACAAAAGAAAAGCTCAATAAATCACTTATATTTGTTTAAGTAACTAGATATTTTTCGGTCGCTGCGCGATTCGAGAAGCAGAGGAGCTGCAGCTCAACTACCTCAAAGGACCCAGGAGCTATAGTTCAAGAGGTCTTGAAGTTGGAGATCAACAAAAGAAGCCGACCACTTGTAGCTTAATTCCCTCAAAAGATCCAGAAGCTGTAGATCAACAACACTAGGAAACCCATGAGCTGTAGATAATACCCCTCAAGAAGCCCAGGAGCTGGAACTTAACTCATACCCCTCAAGAAGCCTAGGACCTTATTATTATACTATAAAGAAGATAATATTTTATTATTATACTATAAAGGAGATATACTAGTAATAAGGTAAAATAAGTTATTTGTAGAAACTTGTTTGGATTGGCCTCTTGTAAGTTGCACTCTGGGCAAGCACTGTTGACACCGACACTCTGAGACACTTCTCTCAGACTTACAAGTGGCTATGGTACAAATTTCTAGCTGATTGCAGTAAGGGGAACCCCACACTGCCTACACAATACTAGAAGGGAGATTACTTACTTGGAAAAAAGGGTGGCTATGTGTCCTGGTCTTCCTTATATATAACCCCTCCTAACACCATGTGCAGTGAAGAAACTTTGTCTGCAAAAGATGGTGAAATTAGTGTCCTGTCTGCACCTCAGCGTCCCCTGGTTCCTTGGGAAGTCCTTGAGCAATATATACAGCAAGTAACACTAGCTTCCAGACTTGAACTTAGGAGATGACGCTGGTACATACCAACACAAGTCGTCCGTCCGCCTAAGACCCACAGATAACTCACTAACGTTTCCCCCAGAAAACTGGCCAGATACTGAGAGAAAGAAAGCCTAGTCTTACTGTGACAGGGTCTGGATGGAGGCAGATGTCCACGGTACTTCGGGATCTCCTCCGTGGCCCCAGGACAGATGTTGGGTCACGTGGGGGGTGCTGCCTAATCTCAGCATGTCTTGTTCGTGTGGGGTCTGGTCTGGGAAGGAAGAACTGGGGCTCTTTCCCGCCTAGATTCAAGTGTAGAGCTGCCAGTTCTCGTTAGCTAACATAATCCAATGCCTGTCTATTCAGGCCTATAACTACCTATATTAGGGTGCTAGAGTTACACTATTAATACCTAACGTTGCCTTAATAATCCTACTATTAGTCTCTAGCTGTACAAACTTGCCTAGGTGTTCCTAGGTGGATAAATCTATCAATTAAATATATACACAATAGTCACCGTCATCAGCTGGAGTGTGCGTATGTTTTGTTGGGTGTGTGGGTTTATAAACTCCGAGGGCCGATCCACGGTGTGTAAGGCTCCTAACGGCTCCCTTACCCTGTGGAACTTTTAGTGACTAAAAAAGTTTCCACATCCTCCCGCCGACGAAGGTAAAGGTTAGTCTATATCAAATCCGGTTCGAAGGACCATGTAGAAACTTGTTTGTACCATAGCCACTTGTGAGTCTGAGAGAAGTGTCTCAGAGTGTCGGTGTCAACAGTGCTTGCCCAGAGTGCAACTTACAAGAGGCCAATCCAAACAAGTTTCTACATTATTTATATTTACATGTGTGTTAGCTAAAAAAAATAAAAAATCCTTCTCCCTTTCTGTCGCTACATTCATTAGGGTCCTTTTGGCTCTCTTCTTGAACTGGTTCATGTTATGACTGGCTTTGACATGTGCAGACAATCTGTTCCATTCCTTTATTGCTGTACAATAAAAGGTATTTCAAGCCTTGGCCTCCTTGAAGCCCTCCGGTACGGTATTAGTGGTGATTGACAAATTTATTATGTGATCAATGGGAATTGGCAATTCAGAGGCACCATCTTTTACGAACTCAGACAGGAAGTTATCTGGACCGGTGCTCTTAGTTGGGTTTAATCTGCTTAGTTCTTTTTGCACGAAGTCATAAGATACACTTATTAGTTGATGTTTTAAACTTATCAGAGTCTCTGTTAAAGGTATTTGATGCAGCTGGTAGTTTACTTACTAGTGCTGATGCGACATATGTGCAGTTGGAAATAAAACAATTTGTTACTTGAGTTGTTTCGTGGCATACCTCGTAATCGATATTTAGTACTGTTAGATCTGTCTACTGGTTTATGGCTATTCACCAACTGTTTTAGGTGTTGCCAGAGCTTTCTAGGGTTATTCTTGTACTCTTCGATTTTTGAGCAATAGTGCCTTGCCTTTGCTCCCTTTACAAGCCTCTGCACTCTGTTCCTCACCCTTTGGAATTCATTTAGCGCTGCAGTATCCTGTCTGTTTGCCTTAAATCTTTTTAGCAACTTGTCTCTGAATTTGATATTTTCTAATATCTCAGTAGTCATCCAGGATTCAGTTCTCCGTTTAATAATAACCTCTTTAACTGGTGCAATATTATCAAGGATGGCAGTGAACATTGTTTTGAATTTTTACCAGGCATCATTTACGTCCGTGCAACTTGTTATCACTGACCAGTTACAATTGTGTAGCCTATTTACCAGTGTTTCTTTACTGTAGTTTCTAGTTGACCTCATTTTTATTGTCTTGTGTAGGCCTATCCGTTCCCTAGTGATTTTCCTGGTGTAGTAAATGATGAAATGATCACTAAGGCCTGTGGTAAAGACGCCTGACTGACTAATGTTCTTAAAGCGGTTACAAAGTATGTGGTCAATTATGGTGGCTGAGAACTGTGGGATCCGGGTTGGTGTATTAATTAGTTGAGTGTAACTATTTAAACCTAGAATTTGCTTATACATGGTGTTGAAAGCAGTGTGCGAGGGTGAGGGTTAGAGGAGAGTGAAAGAGGTAAAATATCAAAGTTGGTTCAATAAGTTAGTTTCTCTTAGAAAGTCAAGAGAGAGTCTGCATCAAAGATGGGACTTTCAGCTAGGAGGTCAGTTAGAGTTAGTGTGTTAGTGTGCTCGCTAACAGACTGGACAGTCTATTAAGAAATGGTGAACTGACAGTGCATACTTACAGTCCTTGTCAGTTTACTGGCTTAACATTTTCTAGTAATTCAGGAACCACATATTCTTAATTAAAGTCCCCTGGATACATGAATATAAATAAGTATAATCTGTTTTAGATGTGTCAGAGTTCTCCACACTTGTTATTTGAGAACTTATATTAGATACTATCGCTAAGCTCAAAACCGAGTCCCTAAACTCAGTATTAACCAATAAATAAAGAACATCAACATTTTTATATGTAGGCTGCTACTCAACCTCTGCTAGTCCAAAGATCTATTATGAAAGTTACCCCTGAACTATCTTCGCCAGATAGTTTTCTATGGTCTACAACTCACTACGTTTTCTTCCACTCTAGTCTTGTGCCGTCGCTCACGTATATTAAATAATAATAATAATAATAATAATAATAATAATAATAATAATACTTTATTGAGACATTGTACAATTATATATGGTAGACATAGTTATACATAGTTATTATATAGTTATTACGTACTTAGTTATTAATGAGATGTACATGCCAAAAGCCCCTAATATGCTGTGCACTAGTACACCTGAATACAATTGTCATACATAGTGTAAATTACTTAGGATAACCCAAAATAAATAAGTCAAAGTGACTTATTTGCACAGTTACTTTGTCTGTGGATAAGTTTTGCTGGACAATTTTACGAACAAAACTGCCACTTACAAATTAAACTTAACACGACTTCATGGATTCCTTAGTAACTCGTCTAGAAGAAACGAGGCAACGATCATCTGTTATTAAAAAATGGTTATAAGTATGACCATAATTTTTAAAGAGGTGGACCGGTAAGCCAGTGGAAGGCCTCGGTCAGATGACCAAGAACTCCAGCTGCGGGTCATCATAATACTATTAATTGTATCCATCATATAAACAATTAATTCAATAAGGAACAGCTTGACATAATTGAATTTATTTGCAACGAACAATTAATAAAAAAATTACATCTTATCCTTAATGAATAAATTAGAAAATCTCTCATTGGCCGCAAATACCCTGACTTTGCTCCCTGTAAATAAAGTGTGTGTGTGTGTGTGTATGTATGTGTATTAGTTACCATTTTGTCCTATGCACATGTCGATTAGACACTAGGCCTGTTGTATGTGTGTGTGTGTGTGTGTATGTATGTGTGTGTACTCACCTAGTTGTACTCACCTAGTTGTGGTTGCAGGGGTCGATTCAAAGCTCCTGGCCCCGCCTCTTCACTGGCCGCTACTGGGTCACTCTCCCTGCGCCATGAGCTTTATCATACCTCTGCTTAAAGCTATGTATAGAGCCTGCCTCCACTACATCGCTTCCTAAACTATTCCACTTCCCGACAACTCTGTGACTGAAGAAATACTTCCTAACATCTCTGTGATTCATCTGAGTCTTCAACTTCCATCTGTGTCCCCTTGTTGTTGTGTCCCATCTCTGGAACATTCTGTCTCTGTCCACTTTGTCAATTCCTCTCAGTATCTTATATGTTGTTATCATGTCTTCCCTATCTCTCCTGTCCTCCAGTGTCGTCAGGTCGATTTCCCTTAACCTCCCCTCGTAGGACATACCCCTTAGCTCCGGGACTAGTCTTGTTGCAAACCTTTGCACTTTCTCGAGCTTCTTCACATGCTTGGCTAGGTGTGGGTTCCAAACTGGTGCTGCATACTCCAATATGGGCCTAACGTACACAGTGTACAGGGTCCTGAACGATTCTTTATTAAGATGTCGGAATGCTGTTCTTAGGTTTGCTAGGCGCCCATATGCTGCAGCAGTTATTTGGTTGATGTGCGCCTCAGGAGATGTGTCTGGTGTTATACTCACCCCAAGATCTTTTTCCTTGATTGAGGTTTGCAGTCTCTGGCCCCCCCCTGTGTGTGAATGTGTATGTGTGTGTGTATATGTATGTTAGTTAGTTAGTTACCATTTTGTCCTAGCCACATGTCGATTAGACACTAGACCTGTTGTATGTGTGTGTGTGTGTAAGGAAAGACTTCGAAATGTTTCCGCCCCGCCGGGAATTGAACCCGGGCCCTCCGTGCGTGAAGCGAGAGCTGTAGCCACCAGGCGTGTGTGTGTGTGTGTGTGAAAGAGGAAGTAGTGTGTATGAAAGAGGAAATATTGTGTATGAAAGAGGAAGTAGTGTGTATGAAAGAGGAAATATTGTGTATGAAAGAGGAAGTAGTGTATGAAAGAGGAAGTAGCGTGTATGAAAGAGGAAGTAGTGTATGAAAGAGGAAGTAGTGTATGAAAGAGGAAGTAGTGTGTATGAAAGAGGAAGTAGTGTGTATGAAAGAGGAAGTAGTGTGTATGAAAGAGGAAGTAGTGTGTATGAAAGAGGAAGTAGTGTGTATGAAAGAGGAAATATTGTGTATGAAAGAGGAAGTAGTGTATGAAAGAGGAAGTAGCGTGTATGAAAGAGGAAGTAGTGTGTATGAAAGCGGAAGTAGTGTGTATGAAAGCGGAAGTAGTGTGTATGAGAGAGGAAGTAGTGTGTATGAAAGCGGAAGTAGTGTGTATGAAAGAGGAAGTAGTGTGTATGAAAGAGGAAGTAGTGTGTATGAAAGAGGAAGTAGTGTGTATGAAAGAGGAAGTAGTGTGTATGAAAGAGGAAGTAGTGTGTATGAAAGAGGAAGTAGTGTGTATGAAAGAGGAAGCAGTGTATGAAAGAGGAAGTAGTGTGTATGAAAGAGGAAGTAGTGTGTATGAAAGAGGAAGTAGTGGCGTGAATCACAACTGTTGTGAATTAACTGTGTTAACTCAAAACAGTTGTGATTCACCTGAATGAAACTATAAACACAATAAAACAAAAAAATTACAAGTCAAAACAATTCCCGGTAGACTTGACCTGGTGACCTGACCTGCTTTATCTCCCGGTGACCCAACCTGCCCACCAAGCTTTCTTTTTTTTTTTTTAATCTTATGTTAAAGTTGTTATGTTTTGTTAAGTTACTCTACCATTAACATACCAGAATATACAAAACAACCAATGTGAGAGAATAATGAACTTGCAAGGGCATTCCTGATATCTAAGGCGATTTTTCACAGTGGTTGTTTTGTATATTGTGATATCACTTGTGTACTAGAATATATAATTACTTTTCCAGTCTTAGGGTGGTAAGTGGACTGTACTAGGTCAAGTGGTGGTGGAGTCAAACAATATACACAGTTTCAAGAATGGATATGATCGGTCCCTGTAGACCAGAAATCAACAAAATCGGTAAAATGAAGTTATGAAGAGGGACCAGGAGCTACGAATCAACCACTGAAATTTTTTTTATTAAGTAATTAGACGACAAATTTACTATCTTGTCTGAGTACTTGATTGTTATCACTCACCACAATTACATTTTATGTACAAGTGTTGTTCAAGTCAGTGTTGTTCATGTCGGTGTTGTTCATGTACAACACTTGATTGTTAATGTAAAGGTGAACACCAGTATTGTTCTTGGTTGCGTTCATCATAGTGAACATTAATGTTGTTCTTGGTGATGATAGCCACTTAGGCATATATATATATATATATATATATATATATATATATATATATATATATATATATATATATATATATATATATATATATATATATATATATACTATATATATATATATATATATATATATATATATATATATATATATATATATATATATATATACATATATATATATATATATATATATACATATATATATATATATATATATATATATATATATATATATATATATATATATATATATATATATATATATATATATATATATAGCGCCACACAACTCATTAATTACTCTAAGTAGGGCTCTTCTCTCCACCATCCTTCATTTTGTCTACATAATCAGCAAATATGTCTCGAAACCGTGACCACCATATATGCATATTCATATGTATAGAGATAATCAAATATTCATAAATACATGTATACATTTAAAAATTGTACATTAATACATACATAAATAAGCCGGACATACGAGACTGAGACTTATGAGAACTTTTCAGTGGGTCCAGCGTCATTAACTAGTCACAAAAGGTTGATATTAACCATGATAATATTATCACCAGGAACTACGTCCTGACACCAGTCTTCCAGATGATGACCCGTCACTGTCTCCTGAAGGTGTGTCCGTGTTTGTACACCTGACTTACATATGTGTACCTACGTGTGTGTGTGTGTGTGTGTGTGTGTGTGTGTGTGTGTGTGAGTGTAGCGTAGAGGAAGAAGTGTGACTTGTAAGTGCGTGTGTATTTCTTCATATATTAGTAATACCGAAAGGAGAGGATAATATGCATTATTGAATAAATATATGTGTATGTTTTATACAGATGTTTATGTTTGTGTGTATGTTGCTTTATTTGTGCATCTGTGTGATTGTGTAGGATTTGTATGTGGAAATACCGAATTTAGTGTAAAGAAGAGTGCGTGCTTGAGAACCTTAGCGTACCATGCAAATAAAGAAGGTCAATAACAAGAAAAAAACTATAATTCATAACAATTAGTTACAGTTATCGTGCAGGGAACACAAAGGTTCACACACCGACAATTATTTACGCACATAAAAACGTTCACAAAAACACTTATACAACTAAATAATTGAACAATTTAATAATTGACATAGGTACAATATTAAATATAAATATATGTTCAAAATTATCACAGAGTGGCCACTCCTTGGTGGGCTAACTGGGATAGAGATCTCTCTTGTCTCAGGTAGTCGACGTTCGGGTCTGTCCAGGTGGATGTTATTACAGAGCGTAGATTTTCTGCGTGTCCTCCTCTGTAATAACATCTACCTTCGTATACTGATATTAATACACTTGTGTAGTAATATCATATATGGACAGTGCTTCAAGGGTGGCTAAAACTGCTGACCTCAGGGAAGTGGTGAAGGGTGTATGGATGAACACTTGGAACCACGGACCTGGGGTGGGACTGCTGACTTCAGGGAAGTGGTGAAGGGTGTATGGATGAACACTTGGAACCACGGACCTGGGGTGGGACTGCTGACCTTGGAGAAGTGGTGACGGGTGTGAACCTGGTCCCACGGACCTGGGGTGGGACTTGCTGACCTCAGGGAAGTGGTGAAGGGTGTATACCTGGACCCACGGACCTGGGGTGGGACTGCTGACCTCGGGGAAGTGGTGAAGGGTGTATGGATGAACACTTGGAACCACGGACCTAGGGTGGGACTGCTGACCTCTGGAAAGTGGTGAAGGGTGTGTACCTGAAACCACGGACCTAGGGTGGGATTTGCTGACATCGGGGAAGTGGTGAAGGGTGTATGGATGAACACTTGGAACCACAGACCTGGGATGGGACTGGGGGGTGGGACTGGGTGAGGCATCAAAAATACAAAGCAAGTTTCCAGAACTTCAGGGAAAGGGAAGACATCCGGGGGCCCACGGATAGATTCCTGGACACCTGAATCTGGGGAAGGCTTAGATTACTGAGTGTAGCATAGGAAGTGGGGAAGGGAGAATATCTGAGGGGACACAGATGGACTCCTGGACACATGAACCTGGGGAAGACTTAGATGGAAGATTACTGAGTGTAGGATATTAAGTGGGGAATGGAGAATATCTGAGGGGACACAGATGGACTCCTGAACTCATGGACCTGGGGAAGACTTAGATGCAAGATCACTGAGTGTAGGATAGGAAGTGAGACTGTCTGAGGGGACACAGATGGACTCCTGGACACATGAACCTGAGGAAGGTAAGATTACTGAGTGTAGCATAGGAAGTGGGGAAGGGTGAATATCTGAGGGGGACACAGATGGACTCCTGGACACATGGACCTGGGGAAGAATGTAGGATAGGAAGTGGGGAAGGGAGAATATCTAAGGGAACACATGGACCTGGGGAAAGCATCAAACTAATACTACTACTGCTACTATATACTGTTCACCTAGCAGTAAGTAGGTACCTGGGTGTTCTATATAGTGTTATTCCTGTTCTTGCCTTACTTCTTTAGATCTAGTGCAGTAGAATGGTAGCGTAGGTGAAGAGATACGGAAGTGGACTAGATGTGGGTATATTATCGAAAAAGGTGAGTGTACACCGGGAGCCAGCTAGGGTAGAACATGCTTCAATCAGGGAACCAGCTAGGGTAGAACCTGCTTCAATCAGGGAACCAGCTAGGGTAGAACATGCTTCAATCAGGGAACCAGCTAGGGTAGAACATGCTTCAATCAGGGAACCAGCTAGGGTAGAACCTGCTTCAATCAGGGAACCAGCTAGGGTAGAAGTGAGGGCGTCACAGAGTGGCGTCCCAGGGACTTGTACAGTACTTGTAGAAAAATGAATTTATTATTATTAGTTATTATTTATTATTATAAGTTATTAAACTTATGTTTACAGAGCTTTATCAAGATAAGCTGATAAGCTGCATTTTGAACAACACCGTGCCTATACGTGAAGCTTTGATCTGTTCTAACATAAGTGACATCACACCTTTGCCTTTACTTTTGAAGAGTTTCGAGAGTTTCTCTACTCTCTGAGCCCGGCCATGGGCCAGGCTCGTCTGGTGCTTGCCTGGTCAACCAGGCTGTTGCTGCTGGAGGCCCGCTGCCCCACATATCCGTCACAGCCTGGTTGATCTGGCACCTTCTTATCTAAGACTCAGTGAAATCACGCATCGTTATCAAAGACTCACACATCACTTCTTTCTAAGACTCAATGACATCAGTCATCATTATCTAAAACTCAGTGACATCCCTCATTGTTACCTAAGACTCAGTGACATCAGTCATCATTATCTAAAACTCAGTGACATCCCTCATTGTTACCTAAGACTCAATGACATCAGTCATCATTATCTAAAACTCAGTGACATCCCTCATTGTTATCTAAGACTCAGTGCCACATCGTTACGTAAGACTCAGTGACATCACTCATCGTATATGGACTGATCCCAATTATTCCAAGTGTTTTAACTACTTTACTATAGTGACAAGTTTGTCTACACACAGTCTAAACTGACCGTAAGATGCATCAACCATTACGTACTGACGCCGTTCAGAAGACTCAATTATATTTCAAGGTTTCCCTTCAGGAACTCTTCATAGAGTAACTGGTAAGTGGACCTTGAAGACAAACCACTGACCTCCAGGTGGCTGGGTCTGTGTGTATGTATGTGTGTGTGTGAGACCCAACAATTAAAATTTGCACCAAGAACTCATTACAGTTGTGACCGGGTGTAGACTAGTGAATTTGTTCATTACTTTATAATTTGTTCATTATTGTAACCATGTATAAACGTAAGTAAGTAAATTTACTTACATGATTCATTACCTTTGTAACTTGTGAGTTCATTACCTTTGTAACTTGCTCAGCTATCAAAACTTTGGGGTCCAGTCCCTGGACCCATTATGTACCTCTGTAATCTTTTGACTACCGCCCACAGGATGGGTATGGGGTGACTACCGCCAACAGGATGGGTATGGGGTGACTACCGCCCACAGGATGGGTATGGGGTGACTACCGCCCACAGGATGGGTATGGGCTGCATAATAAAGATATCAAACTAAACTAAAATAAGGCCGCAGCACATCGGACCTCATGACGTCACTACTTAATAAGCCAATGAAGATAAGATAAGATAAGCTAAGATTTTCTTCGGATTTTTAACCCTGGAGGGTTAACCACCCAGGATAACCCAAGAAAGTCAGTGCGTCATCGAGGACTGTCTGTCTTATTTCCATTGTGGTCCTCAATCTTGTCCCCCAGGATGCGACCCACACCAGTCGACTAACACCCAGGTACCTATTTGCTGCTAGGTGAAAATGACAACAGGTGTATGACCCAGAACTTCCAGTCAAGACGACATATACAACGCTCAGAACTGTGTAAACCCACAGGTTAATGGTAAAAAATTCCATGAAAAAAATTGGAAATTCTTTTCATAATGAGGAGAAATTAATGAATTTGTCTGATAATCAAATGCATTTGGTGTATAAGTTTATACACGTCGTCTCAGATTAACTCTTCACAGTTATTATATAGGAATTATGCGTTTAGCGCTTCGTTTTTTGGGTATAATAATACCCCTCAAGGAAGGTTCCTTGACGCTGATGAGGGGCTCTTGATCCAGGGAATTGGATCTGTGCTTCAGTTCCCTGAATTAATCCGGAATACCTTCCACATCCCTCCCTTGATTACAATAATAATAATAATAATAATAATAATAATAATAATAATAATAATAATAATAGGAATTATGATTATATAATAAATAAACACGGAAAATGTACAAAATCATTATTATCAAAAACATCATACAAAGAATGAAGAAGAAGAATGAAAAGAGGTTAATCTTAGGTTCTTAATAAGTCCATAATAACCCTAAGAAGACAAGTAGCATTACTATATTTCCACTGGGGTTCCTTCCCCAGGCTGCGACCCATAACAGTCCACTAACTCCTAGGTACCTATTTACTGCCAGATAAACTAGATGTCTTTCGGATGCTGAGAGATCCGAGGAAGGTATCCCCGTACTGCACATCTCCAGTGGTGTGCAGAGGGAGGGGCCGAAGGGGCGGTGGCCAGGGCATCCATATGGAGGGGGGTGTTCAATTAGAGAGGGAAATAAGATAGTGATTTTCAAATTTCAGCGGTGATAAATCAATTTTTGGAGGCTCACCGCACTACAGAGGCAGTGGTTAGCCCAGGGGGGCTGGAGTTCAGCCCCCCTGTGCTTTCAATGGATGCGACAGAAACTGTGCAGAATGGAGCATAAGTTTGTAATGCAGTTAAAAATTAACGTTTTAGATATGAAGCTAATCAGAAGAGATATTCAAATTCTAATTGATATCTAATTCAAACTTTCCACTGAGAAACACCAACTTTGAAGGTAAACTGAAGAGACATTATCATGTCATCTCAGAAGAACCAAGATCCTGAAAAACACAAGCAAGAGTTTGAAGTCGTTCAGGAGTTGCGTTCTCAAGTTTTCAGCGTTGACAGATTGAAGGTAATCAGATAAAATTATTGCAGGCAGTAATCCAATTTTCCCAGTTTCTCCTATAAAAAAAGTCAATTGAATTTGGGCTTATACAGGCCAAAATTCATCCAAACTTTTCTCTAAGAAAGACTGGCCAGCATTTAAGGCCTAAGTAAGTTAACAAGTAAGCTTTGGGTATATAAAATACTATTTTTTTTACAATGGTGTTGAAGGCACACGGATGTCATGTGAACTTAAAAAAGTATTATATTGATTTAATTTAAGATAACCCAATAAAGAAAAGGACTGATATATTTCTCTTCAGAGGAGACATGTGTCCAGTTATTTCACAGAAACCAATTTGATTTATAAACTAGGTACATTAAAACTTACAAAGCATAAAATCAAGGCGGAGCTTTTATTAAGGAAAACACATCATCACTACAGTTTCGGAAATGACCAGATGTATTCTGTAGTTATTGGACAGAACGCAACAAAATTTTCACCAACACAGCATACATCCAGAAAGAAATCTTATTCCATTTCACATGACGGAGCGGCCTTTCAAGATTGATGTTGATAAGAATTGTTGCATTTTAATCATGGGAAGGTGATAAACCCGTGTCAATGGTGGCATTCAGATTCTATAAAGACAAGGGGAGTATAAGTTCAATTCCATGGATCAAGAGCCCTTCACCAGCCTCTAGACACCCCTCTAGGAGGATAACTTAGAAATGTACAAATTTGTGGACCGACAAAGATACCTTCCTTCACTACGACCTTCTTTGTCCAAATACTAAAAATCCTGACTGATGCGAAGTAAACATTCACCGCCATCTTGAAAAATGGCAGCAGTTTGCATTTTTTTGGTCTTGTTAATCATTGCTTATGAAGAAATGACGCTTAATAAAGAAAACGAAAAAACCCGAACTTCTGCACATGATAGTATGCATATTCCATTGGGGAAGGGGGGGGGGGGGATTTCTAATACTTTTAATGGAAATAAATATTTTTCTTCTGCAGACGGTTATAGTCATGGAGTCTTCAACGAGTGTGGTTCTCGCGAAGTCCTACAAGGAACTCCCTGACGCCAAGAGATTCCCAGAATGGATGACGTTTTATTGATAACTTCCTGACGATCGTACTCAGCGCTACTGAGAACATAAGAATGGTGGAACACTGTGGTAGGCCTACTGGTCCATACAAGGTAAGTCTCCAATCAGTTCACCTTAAAAGAGGAAACCAACCACCCTTTTTCCTTGACGTCCTTATACGCACAATCTACAGCCTTGATTTCCTGAAAGACAAGTGCTTGAAAATCACTGAGATCTTCAAGTTTACATTTTCTTGAAACCTTCATACAGAATCACAGAAACAGGGACTGATTACTACACTGAGAGTAGATACCAAATACAGTGCCAATGTTTTGCATCGAAACTCAGAATCACAGCACATGGCAAGTGTAGCTGTCAGAGAGCAAGACAGGAACAAATGAAAATGTCTTGAATCGGCTCTTATTCATATCACAGACACCATCACAGAATCAGAAGTTTTCAGTGGGGGGAAACACCGGCTCACCTGCTCCTCAGCACATATCGCCCTTCTGACCACACTTAGTAAGGGTTTCCGACTATACCATTTACTTTCTAGATTTGATAAATCTGGTCTCCAGCAAAATGTTGTCTTACTAAAGGTTTCTACCACAGTGTTCTTTCCTTGTTGTCTTTTGTTTGGTTGTATTTCCCCTAAAGTAACGTCTTTCAAGAGTGCTTGTTTAGGTCTCGCTATCTTCGTATGAAAGATTCTTTATACAAATGATTAATTTTATCTTCTTTCTCTGTATGTTCTAAAATTGCGTTTATATTCAACAGCAATACCTCTAAAAGAGACCTTTCTAATGGGCCACATAACATCTGAATTCTTGTTACTAATATTTCTGGATATAATTCCAAGTAGTCTATTAAACTTATTACAGAAATAGGTATTCCTATCTTAGCTTTAAATTTCTGTTAATCATGTCTCCTATCCAGGTCATTTTTACATCCAGTATGATCAAGTTCTACATTATTTAGTTCATAAGTGGTGGGGTTAATTTTATTCTCTAGGATTAGAACTTGGCACTTTTCTATGTTGATCTTCATCTGCCAATTTTCCGAGCACAACATAAACTTGATCAAATTATTCTGAAATTCGATACTACGTTTCTCTGAATTTATTTTCAGACCTATTTTCGTGTTTTAGGCGAATTCACTTAGGTAAGTTTCGTCAGGATATAGGACAAGTGTTTCCTAACGCGGGTGTTACTCATATGATAACCCGTCACTAGACCTATTAGTCATCCCTTTTAGTCCACCCCTTCACAAATTAAGATTCTCGCGTCAAGATCATTAATGCAGACTGTAAACAGCAAGGATCCAAAACTGTTCCTTGTGGAACGCCACTTTTGACTGTAGCCTATTAATCACCAATACCTCGATCCAAGAAAGAAACACTCCAACTCAGACCAAACATGCAAACAATATGTACATCTATAGTGCAAACACTCATGTACGTACGTATATATGTATGCATGTATGTGTGTTAGTTACCATTTTGTCCTAGACACATGTCGATTAGACACTAGGCCTGTTGTATGTGTGTGAGTGTGTGTGTAAGGAAACACTTCGAAATGTTTCTGCCCCGCCGGGAATTGAACCCGGCCCTCCGTGCGTGAAGCGAGAGCCTTAGCCACCAGGCCACCGGGGCTGTTTGTTTGTTTGTTTGTATGTATGTATGTATGTATGTATGTATGTATGTATGTATGTATGTATGTATGTATGTATGTATGTATGTATGTATGTTAGTTAGTTAGTTAGTTACCAGTTGTCAAAGGCACTTGTCGATAGACACTTGGTCTGTTGTAACCATGTATGTATGTACGTATGTATATGTGAATGTATGTGTGTACATGCAACACTTATAAAGTACTGCATCGTTCATGGAAGGCTGAATGCCAAAAAATGGGTACTCTGAATCCCTAATTAACACATTTCGATCAAGCACTTCTTGAGCGAAACATTGTCTTGATAAAGACTTGCTCTTTTCCAAGTGTCTTCGTATTTACCAAAGAATCATTTATCACTCTACGTACACTGAGAGCCTAGAGCAACAAGCACTAGGCTGTGTTTCAACATCTTACAAGAACAGTGTGTGTACACACTACAAGCGTAAAGCAATGCAACATTGGGACCTGTGAAAGTATGGCCAGGAGCTTTGACAAGCCAATTCCATCATTCCAGTACATGGACTCAGCATTCGCCTGCTCGCTACCCAGGACCTCACACGGCAGAACAACAACGGAGTTGTGAATCGATCCCTGCAACTACATATAGGTGAGTAGGAGAGTACATCCTGCCAGGCATGTAGTCGGGTTAATCATTCATAGAAGCCTTGGACTTCCACTTATAGAACAAACATTATTAGTTAGGTCATTAAGGCATCAGACCACAAAGACTCTTATCATCAAGGATACTTTAATTCTCTCATGTCAAGTATTAAAATGCGTCTCCAAAGTTACTATACACATTAAAACTCATGATAGGAACAACAGTATATCACGCCATTGCAACAAAAAGTGATGAATTAGACAAAAATGCAACCCATACCACGGGTGGGGCTTGAACTCACGGTTAGTGAGTCGTAAAACTCCAGACCTATGCGTTAACCACTGGGCCAGCTGGCTACAACAAGATTCACCCAACTAGGAGTATTTATACACCATAGGAAGGTGTATAAATATACCTAGTTGGATGAATCTTATTGTAGCCAGCTGGCCCAGTGGCTAACACTGTTGTGACTCACTGTTGTTCCTATCATGAGTTTTGATGTGTATAGTAACTTTGGAGACTCATTTTAATACTTGACATGAGAGAATTAAAGTATCCTTGATGATAAGAGTCTTTGTGGTCTGATGCCTTAATGACCTAACTAATAATGCTTGTTCTATAAGTGGAAGTCCAAGACTTCTATTAATGATTAACCCGACTACATGCCTGGCAGGTTTGTTTGCAATCGTGTCATTACGATTTCGTGAGTCAAATATGCAACATCTGGGCATCTTTATTTTGTAGACGTTTCGCCCTCCAGTGGCTTTATCAATACAATACCAGGATATAAACGGAAGACTGTAGACGAAAGAGGTAATGAGTCCCTCAGCCTTGCAGAATTATGTACAGAAGACATTAGAAGATGAGGTAATCAGTCCCTCAGCTTAGGAGCAGGTGTTGAGCACCTTAGTCTTCATGAAGCTGAAGCGTAGCAGGATGATGGGCACTTATACACTGGAGTCAGATGAGGCGCAGGAGATGATGACAGATGTTGCAAGTGTGTCTAATTCATCCAATTGTTAGTTTTGTATATTATTGATATATTAAAACACTCTCTGTTTGTCTGTCTGTGACTACCTACCCTCCACTCTCTCTCTCTCTCTCTCTCTCTCTCTCTCTCTCTCTCTCTCTCTCTCACCGGCTTTAAGAAGATGCTTAATATCATTAAACTCCAGTTTTTTAACATCCGTAATTTCTTTCTAGGTGACGGATATATTAGCAAGTTTAGCAAGAGGCTTCAACACATTTACCTTACTAGTGAGTCTTACAGATGGAAATAAAGAGCATTAGCCTCCTTCCTAAGGAGCCAAGATGGCAACAAAGGATCACCACAACACAAACAAATGCATTGTTTTCCGGAGATTGATCCCATTGTCTTAAACAGCTCGAAAGAAAACAGCACTGAGCAAACTGACTGACAGACAAGTGGATCGAACCTGCAGCCAAAAAGTATTGAGGGATTCTAAGAGAATGCAACGAAGCATTGCATGGTTCAACAGAGGATACTAACAGTGTAACCACATAGGAGGGGGGGGATATAGCTATCAAAATAAAGAAGAAATAGTTAGTAGTAACGAGACAAACAGAAGTTTATTGACTAGAACACAACAGCTCCAACAAACCCTATTCACCTCACACACACAGACAAAACAGACGCAGATACACATACACAGACACACACACACACAGATACAGACACACACACACAAACACGCACACACACACACACACATACACACACACACACACATATACCTACACACTCAACCCCTTCCCTCTGCACCTATATCCCTCTCCACAACCCTCTCATCCCCCTTACCAACCCACAACAGATACACCCAACCACCTCCACAAACAGTACACACATAACCACTCTTTTCCCACAACAACCAACCCTATACACACAAACTGGGATGAAAAGTATCAAGAGAAGTGAATCTAAATTTCCAGAACTCCATCAACAAGGTCCCCCATCGATGATTGATGGTCCAAAAAATTGAGCATGGTTTAGGAGGCAAACTTCCTGCCTAATGACTGGCTCAGGGACAGAAAACAGAGAGTGGAGTTTTCCGAGTATCGGGTCTTGGTTCAATCCTCTTCGCAGGCAGGGATAACATCTAAGATAGCATTTTTTTTTTTTTTTTTTTGGGGGGGGGGGGAGAGTGTAGCCCGCAAAGCAAATTGTTTGAATATTCAAAGTGATTTGGATAGGTTGTCTCTGTGGTCAGGGTCGTGGAAGATGAGTTTCAACGTCGACTGTTGCAAAGAATACAATATGTTCGGCAACGAACTAACCGAAGCAAGAGAAGAAAAGGACTTTGGAGTGACCATTAGCAACGATGTTAAAAGTACCAGGCAATGCCTATCTGCGAGGAGCATAGCTAACAGGATGGTAGGTAGAAACGTCTAGCACAAAGCACCAGACACCACGGTGATTCTTTAATTCACTTGTGAGACCGCACCTTGAGTACGCCGTCGAGTTTTGGTCATAAAATAGCATAATGGACAAAGATATACTGAAGAGGGTACAGAGAAGAGCTACCAAACTCGCACCGTCATTCAGAGAGAAACCTTATGTGGAAAAATGCACTCGACCTTTTTTCCTCTCTTATGAAGGGGAAACTACGACGCGATATCATTCAGACCTTTAAGATAATAAATGGCTTTGACACACTCAGACACGATCAACTACTTGATGTGTTGAATGTGTTCATAACTCTAAACACTGAAATGAAAATCCGAGGCAGAAGGTGCAACACAAACGTATATAAAGACTTTTTTTGCAAGCAGAATTATAACATAATATATGAATTACCCCACCAATGTTCTATCGCGAAGACAATACAGTCATTTAAGAACCCGATAGACACCCACTCTGTAAGTGTGGTATTCAGCTAGATATATGTGCCATAAAAGGAGTTGCCATTGCCTTCACGACCAACATGTTCAGTATAGTTCTATCACACAAGATACCTGAGGTCAGAAAACTTGATAATCAGTTCCAGAGACCAGCAGGACGGTATATGGTATACGGTATACGGTATACGGTATACGGTACTGGTTACCTCACTCAACTATTCACCAAACCCACACTAAACCCATGCAGATCTACATATACATACAGCGGATAGGACACTCTAAAGTCAACAGATTCCAGATATTTATCAGTCATGAGGTAATGAGGCAACATAGTCAAGAATAGTAGCAGTAGTAGTGGAACACGTAGAGGGTTGTGATAGTCACAACAGAACTGGTAGTAACCAAAAGTAGAACCAATGGGACACACTGCTTAGTGAGTGGCAGTGGAGTAACATGAGTAGTTAAATATGAAAACAGTACTAATTAAGTAAAGGTAGTTGTAGCCCGTTTCTATCATCCGGGTTCGCCTCTCTTGTAAATTCTATGCCAATTTTCCAAAATGGTGTAGTATATTTTTTTCCCCATTTTCACGCCGGCAATTGCTGGAGAGAGTGAAGGGTGGGGAAAATCTGCTACAGATACAAGTAGTTAGTTCTTCTCGGATAGTTCTTCTTAGATAGTTCTTCTCAGTTGATAGTTCATCGTAGATGTACATATCTTCTCAGCAGATAGCCTCGGCACAGACTTCCAAATCCTCTTCTATCTTTCCGATTTACACAAATCCCTCCACAACCACAACCTACTAACAGGCCCCACAACCACACTTAAATCCACACACAACTCCTCGCAAATCCCCAATCCCCTATACAATCCCCCCAACAACATATTCACTTACAGACACCCACAGTCCTTCTCCCTAACCCCACATTCACAGTCGAAACATTTGCCGGAGTTTCCGCTAGACCAGGCCAACACAAGGGCGTCTGCAAGGAGCCACACAAAGCTCCCGCTCCTCCACACTTTTCCCTCCCTCTATTGACCCAGAGATTGATGTGTAAGCGTGGTTATAATTGATCGGATTGTATACAGCAAACAAGAGCTCCCTCGCGTTTACCCGTCTCGCTTGCACGAGCTTCGTACGTCCTGCTTGAGGGACTCCGTTTAAGAGATACACACAGATCTCTCCGCCTTACCTGGCGTTGGTCCGAGACCCAACTGAGATCAGGAAACTTAGGACCGAGTCTACATCATTCCTTGCGCTTAATCGCTCACACGGGTTTAGTGTTTCACGAAATGTAATCTATGCCTTAATAAATATTGTTTAAAGTGAATACGTTGCCTTGGCAAACTCTGTGGCAGACTATAATAATAATAATAATAATAATAATAATAATAATAATATTATTATTATTATTATCAACATTATTATTATTGTTATTATTATTATTATTATTATTATTATTATTATTATTATTCATTTTATTATTACTATTAATGTTATTATTATATTGTATTATTATTCATTGTATTATTATTATTATTATTATTATTATTATTATTATTATTATTATATTATTATTATTATAATTATTATAATTATTGTTGTTATTATTATTATTATTATTATTATTTTCGAAAGGAAGCACTAAACCCGTACGTGAACTACAGCACAAATGAAATGGAAATAATTAGGTTCGATCCAAGGACAGAAAGGGTGTCTAAAATTCATGGGCTCAAACATCTTCACCGGCATCAAGGTATCCCTCGAGAAGGGATACAGTAGAATGAACAGAGAATTCGATTGCATTACAGTAATGCAGAAAGGTATCCCCTGGTATCCCAGCGTGTCTCATGATGCTGGAAGGAATCCCCAGTATCCCAGTGTAACTCATGATGCAGGAAGGTATCCCTAAAATCCCACTATATCTCATAATGCAGGAAGGGATCCCTGGTATCTCAGCGTATCTCACGATGCAGGAAGGTATCCCTAGTATCAAAATGTATCTCATGATGCAGGAAGGTATCCCTGGTATCCCAGTGTATCTCACGATTCAGGAAGGTATCCCTGGTATCCCGGCGTATCTCATGATGTAGGAAGATATCCCTAGTAACCAAGCGTATCTCACGATGCAGAAAGGTATCCCTGGTATCCCAGCATATCTCACGATGTAACAAGGTGTCCCTGGTATCCCAATGTGTCTCACGATGCAGGAAGGTATCCATGGTATCCCAGTAAATCTCATGGTGCAGGGAGGTATCCCCCGGTATCCCAGTGTATCTCATGATGCAGGAAGGTATCTTCGGTATCCCAGTATATCAGGAACTAGGCCACTGACACAGGAACCGGGCCACTGATACAAGAACCGGGCCACTGATACAAGAACCGGGCCACTGATACAAGAACCTGGCCATTGATACAGGAACTGGACCACTGATACAAGAACCGGACCATTGATTCGGGAACCGGGCCACATATATAGGAACCGGTCCAATGACATACAAACCGGGCCATTGATACAAGAACCGGGTCACTGATACAGGAACCAGGCCGCATATATAGGAACAGGTCCACTGATACAGGAACCGGACCACTGATACAGGAACCGGACCACTGATACAGGAACCAGACTACTGATACAGGAACCGGACCACTGATACAGGAACCGGATCACTGATACAGGAACCGGACCACTGTTACAGGAACCAGACTACTGATACAGGAACCGGACCACTGATACAGGAACTAGACTACTGATACAGGAACCGGACCACTGATGCAGGAGCCGGGCCACTGATACAGGAACCGGACCACTGATACAGGAACCGGACCACTGAAACAGGAACCAGACTACTGATACAGGAACCGGACCACTGATGCAGGAGCCGGGCCACTGATACAGGAACCGGACCACTAATACAGGAACCGGACCACTGAAACAGGAACCAGACTACTGATACAGTAACCGGACCACTTATACAGGAACCGGACCACTGATACAGGAACCAGACTACTGATACAGGAACAGGACCACTGATACAGGAACCGGACCACTGATACAGGAACCGGACCACTGATACAGGAACCGGACCACTGATACAGGAACCGGACCACTGATACAGGAACCAGACTACTGATACAGGAACAGGACCACTGATACAGGAACCGGACCACTGATACAGGAACCGGACCACTGATACAGGAACCGGACCACTGATACAGGAACCAGACTACTGATACAGGAACCGGACCACTGATGCAGAAGCCGGGCCACTGATACAGGAACCGAGCCACTGATACAGGAACCAGACTACTGATACAGGAACATGACTGTTTTCTAAGATTATTGCATCGTTGATCAAGGCGGGGTAGCAATGATAAGGCTTCGGAGGCTTCTTACTTTATTTGCAATAACGTGAGGGTACACAGACAGTGTGTTTGTGCCCATGGCCCTGGAGGACCATGCGCCTGCGAGGGAGAGAGGAGTAGGTCTGTTGACCGAGTGATGCCTGGGCGAGAAGTGAGGGAGAGGCAGGGGTGGGCTGGCTGGCATACCCACCGGCTTGCCCTCTGGTAAAAACTATGAGAACTAGGCATGTAGGCTTACAGCCTACATTCTGCTCGGCTGGCAGACAGCATAGGCTGTCTATGCAGACAGTACAGGCTGTCTACAGGACCACTGATACAGGAACCGGACCACTGATACAGGAGCCGAGCCACTGATACAGGAACCGGGCCACTGATACAGGAACCGGACCACTGATACAGGAACCGGGCCACTGATACAGGAACCGGGCCACTGATACAGGAACCGGGCCACTGATACAGGAACTGGGCCACTGATGCAAGAACCAGAACAATAAAGGAATGAACCAGACAGATGTGTAAAGATCCTAATATCAGATAAATAAACTAAATCACTGAGGGACGAACCAGACTATTGAGAAACAAACCGGACCATTGAGGAATGAACCACACGACTGAGGAATGAACCAGGCTTCCAAATAACGCACCGGGCCACTGAGAAACGAACCAGGGACCACCTTGGAATGAACCAGGGGTCACCATGGAACGAACCAGTTGCCACCGTTGAATGAACCAGGTGCCACCGTTGAATGAACCAGGGGCCACCATGGAACGAACCATTAGCCACCGTGGAATGAACTGGGGGCCACCATGGAACGAACCAGGGGCCACCGTGGAATGAACCAGGGGCCGCCGTGTAATGAACCAGGGGCCACCGTGGAATGAACCAGGGACCACCGTGGAATGAACCAGGGGCCACCGTGGAATGAACCAGGGACCACCGTGGAATGAACCAGGGGCCATCGTGGAATGAACCAGGGGCCACCGTGGAATGAACCAGGGACCACCGTGGAATGAACCAGGGGCCACAAGGGTGATGAACCCACTTGACATTGGACCACCAGTCCCGTGTCTGCCAAAGAATCTCCTCAGCTTATCACAGAGGTCTTTAGAAATCCGGAACGATCGCCTCAGTGGACTCTCAGTGCTGAGGAAAAAAGCCTTGACAGCTGATAGTCCCAAACGTTTGGACTATCTCTCCCTGAAGACCTCAAAGACCCTGGAAGAAAGAGCCTCCAGGAAGACCTTGTGGCTATTGGGTAGACTAAAGGCAAGGAGGGAAGTCACTAGGGTAGATAGTAGACTAAATAAAAAAAGGAAAGTATATTGGGTAGATTTTAGGGTAGATAAAAGTCATTAGAGTAGATGGTAGATTAAGAGGAGAGAAGGAAGCAACTGGGGTAGATAACAGACTAAATCAGAGAGGAGGGAAGGTAGTCACTAGGGTAGAGTGGAGGGAAGGTAGTTACTAGGGTAGAGTGGAGGGAAGGCAGTCACTAAGGTAGAGTGGAGGGAAGGCAGTCACTAAGGTAGAGTGGAGGTAAGGTAGCCACTAGGGTAGAGTGGAGGAAAGGTAGTCACTAGGGTAGAGTGGATGGAAGTCACTAGGGTAGAATGGAGGGAAGGTAGTTACTAGGGTAGAGTGGATGGAAGTCACTAGGGTAGAGTGGAGGGAAGGCAGTCACTAGGGTAGAGTGGAGGGAAGAAAGTTACTAGGGTAGAGTGGAGGGAAGGAAGTCGCTAGGGTAGAGTGGAGGGAAGGAAGTCACTAGGGTAGAGTGGAGGGAAGGGAGTCACTAGAGTAAAGTGGAGGGAAGGCAGTCACTAGGGTAGAGAGGAGAGAAGTCACTTTGGTAGAGTGGAGGAAAGTCTCTAAGGCAGAGTGGAGGGAAGTATCTAGGGTAGAGTGGAGGGAAGGCAGTCACTAGGGTAGAGTGGAGGGAAGGAAGTCACTAGGGTAGAGTGAAGGGAAGGTAGTCACAACGGTAGAGTGGAGGGAAGGTAATCACTAGGGTAGAGTGGAGGGAAGGAAGTCACTAGGGTAGAGTGGAGGGAAGGTAGTCAATGGGTTAGGGTGGAGGGAAGGAAGTCTTTAGAGTAAAGTGGAGGGAAGGTAGTCATTAGGGTAGAGTGGAGGAAAGGTAGTCACTAGGGTAGAGTGGAAGGAAGGTAGTCACTAGGGTAGAGTGGAGGGAAGGTAGTCACTAGGGTAGAGTGGAGGGAAGGTAGTCACTAGGGTAGAGTGGAGGGAAGGTAGTCACTAGGGTAGAGTGGAGGGAAGGTAGTCACTAGGGTAGAGTGGAGGGAAGGTAGTCACTAGGGTAGAGTGGAGGGAAGGTTGTCATTAGGTTAGAGTGGAGGGAAGGTAGTCACTAGGGTAGAGTGGAGGGAAGGTAGTCACTAGGGTAGAGTGGAGGGAAGGTAGTCACTATGGTAGAGTGGAGGGAAGGTAGTCACTAGGGTAGAGTGGAGGGAAAGTAGTCACTAGGGTAGAGTGGAGGGAAGGTAGTCACTAGGGTAGAGTGGAGGGAAGGTAGTCACTAGTGCAGAGTGGAGGAAAGGTAGTCACTAGGGTAGAGTGGAGGGAAGGTAGTCAATAGGGTAGAGTGGAGGGAAGGTAGTCACTAGGGTAGAGTGGAGGGAAGGTAGTCAGTTGGGTAGAGTGGAGGGAAGGTAGTCGCTAGGGTAGAGTGGAGGGAAGGTAGTCACTAGAGTAGAGTGGAGGGAAGGTAGTCAGTTGGGTAGAGTGGAGGGAAGGTAGTCGCTAGGGTAGAGTGGAGGGAAGGTAGTCACTAGGGTAGAGTGGAGGGAAGGTAGTCACTAGGGTAGATAACAGACTAATGGAAAGCCACTAGGGTAGATGGTAGACTAAATAAATGGAAGTCAATGGAGTAGATGATTGAATAAGTTCACAAGTCACAAAGTAGAAAATGGAATGGAATGAATTAACTAAAGTAGAAGGTAGACTAAATGTAGAGAAGGAAGAAATTTGCGAAGATGGTAGACTAAATATTACAGTGTTGGATAATTAAGGAAAGCTTGTGGGGTAGACGGTAGACTTAATGGAGATAGATTAAGGTAGACGGATAGACTAACTAGTTGGGAAACGAGATAAAAACAAGATTATTATTATTATGACAGCAACAACAACAAGAATAACAACAACAATAATAATAATAATAATAATAATAATTATTATTATTATTATTATTATTATTATTATTATTATTATTATTATATTTAGTATTATTATTATTTTTATTATATTTATTATTATTATTATTTTTATTAATATTTATTATAATTATTTTTATTAATATTTATTATTATTTTTATTATATTTATTATTATTATTACATTTTATTAATATTCAGGAAGCGCTAAACCCATAGAGATCTTAAATTGCCTGAAGGATAACAAGTAATCGAGTTTGATTCCAGGAAGGGAAGAGTGGCTCCTCTCCCTTTGATCAAGAGCCCTTGAAGAGCACGAGGCCGGCACCGCTGGCGGGGATGTTAAGGTATAACTGGGATAACTTTTGTATTATTGAGGGAGAGATCAAAGGTGACTGGAGGATACGCAGAGGAGGAGAGATAGGGAGTACTGTAGGTGGGAGAGATGGGAGGAGAGAGGGGGAGGTGGGAGTAATGGGAGGAGAGAGAGGGAGGTGGGAGAGATGAGAAGAGAGAGGGGAGGTGGTAGAGAGGGAAGGGGAGGAGAGAGGAGGAGGTGGGAATGATATGAAAGAGGGGTAGGTAGGAGAGATGGGGGAAGAGATGGGAGGTGGGAGAGATGGGAGGAGAGAGAGGGAGATGGGAGAGATGGGAGGAGAGAGGGAGGTGGGAGAGATGGGATGAGAGAGAGGAAGTGAGAGAGATGGGAGGAGTGTGGGAGAGATGAGAGGAGAGGGGGAGGTGGGAGAGATGGGAGGAGAGAGGGAGAGGTGGGAGAAAGGGGAGGTGGTAGAGAGGGAAGGGGAGGAGAAAGGAGGAGGTGGGAAAGATATGAGGAGAGAGGGGTAGGTAGGAGAGATGGGAAAGAGAGGGAGTGGGAGAGATGGGAGGAGAGAGAGACAGAGATAATGTGGGAGAGATGGGAGGAGAGAGAGAGGGAGGTGGGAGAGAGGGGAGGAGAAAGGGAAGGAGAGAGGGGAGGTGTGAGAGATGGAAGGTGTGAGTGATGGGAGGTGTAAGAGATTTAATTTGTGAGAGATGGAAGGTGTGAGAGATGGAAGGTGTAAGAAATGGGAGGTGTGAGAGATGGAATGTGTAAGAGATTTAAGGTGTGAGAGATGGGAGGTGTGAGAGATGGAAGGTGTGAGAGATGGGAGGTGTGAGAGATGGAAGGTTTAAGAAATGGGAGGTGTGAGAGATTTAAGGTGTAAGGGATTTAAGGTGTGAGAGATGGGAGGTGTGAGATGGAAGGTGTGAGAGATGGGAGGTGTGAGAGATGGAAGGTGTGAGTGATGGAAGGTGTGAATGATGGAAGGTGTAAGAGATGGAGGGTGTGAGAGATGGAAGGTGTGAGAGATGAGAGGTGTAAGAGATTTAAGGTGTGAGAGATGGGAGGTGTGAGAGATGGGAGGTGTGAGAGATGGAAGATGTAAGAGATGGAAAGTGTAAGAGATTTAAGGTGTGAGAGATGGGAGGTGTGAGAGATGGAAGGTGTGAGAGATGGAAGGTGTGAGAGATGGGAGGTGTGAGAGATGGGAGGTGTGAGAGATGGGAGGTGTGAGAGGTGTGTGAGGGGAAAGTAAATACAGACACTTGTAGTTTACCTGGAGTCGCTTCTGGGGGTCACCGCCCCCGTGATCCGGTCCCAGACCAGGCCTCCTGCTTGCTGGCCTGATCGATCATGCCTTTAGTGCCCGCCGCCCGCACGCACTCCAACATATGCACCACAACATGGCTGATCAGTAACTGATTTGAGAAATTTGTCGTGTTCCCTCTTAAAGACAGCCAGGTGTTTGTTGATAATCTTCCCTTATACACGAAGGGAGGGTGTTGAAGAGTCGTGGCCCCTTTACACTTATTGAATTCTCTCTCTCATTGTACTTATCGCACCACTAATTCTTACTGTAGGTATCTTGTATAGTTTTGCCAAGCTTCTCGTCTTCATATGTTGTGATTTCGGGGAGAAGATTTGGGACAATGAGCTCCTGACTCTTCAAGGTGTAGATTATGATGTATCTTTCTCGCCTGCATTCTAAGGAGTATATTAATTAAGTTGCTTGACTGAGTTTATACGAGTTGCATAAAACCTCTATACGTTTTCCAGTTTTGCTACTACTATTACTACTACTACTGTTAATTTTACTATCCTACTACTACAACTACCACCACCACTACTACCACTACTATCCTACTGCCTCTACTACTACCCCTACTGCTACTCCTCTCCTCCTCCTCCTCCTCCTCCTCCTCCTCCTCCTCCTCCTCCTCCTCTTCCTCTTCCTCCTCCTTCTCCTCCTCCTCCCGTACTTCTTTAGAGGGTCAAAGTGGAACAAATTGATGGAGTTATTGTAAGTTCAATGGAGCAGAGAAAATGCCGTTTGTGATGGTCCAATATAAACTGGTGGCCAAGTTTACTGGTGAGGGGAAGCGGGTAGGGGAGGAGAGGAGAGGGGGAAGGAGGAAGGGAGGGGGAGGGAGGGAAAGAGGTGGTAAGTAAGTTTATTTCGGTATAGGTACACATAAATACAATTACATAAATTATCATACATAATACTACTACAGTGGAGATTATCTAAGATAACCCGAAAAAAAAGTAAGACAAAATAACTGATTTCCAATGGGGGGGAGAGGAGAGAGGAAGGGAGGGCGAAGGAGGGAGAGGCGGAATGGAGGAGGGAGAGAGGGGAAACGTCGTAAGGGAGACAGGGAGAGAGAGCAAAAAAAAAAGAAACTAAAAAATATTACAAAACGGGAATCGTCGAGTGATGGGAAAGGGAATGGGAAATAAAAGGGAGGAAGAGATATAGAAAGAAATAGGACATGGGAAGAGGAGTAATAGATGGAAAAAGAAATGATAGAAGGCAGGAAGAGAATTTGAGGTAGATGGGAGGACCTGGGAGATGGAAGACAGGGAATGGGAGATGGAAGGAAGGGAATAATAGGTGGGATGGAGTGATAGGTGGGAGAGAATGATAGGTGGGAGGGAATGAGAGATGGAACAGAAAGAAAGATGGGAGGAAATGAGACATGTGAGAAGTGAATGGGTGAAACTAGAAGAAGACGGGTTGACTTAAGGGTAATGTAAGAGAGAGAGAAGAGAGAAGAGAGAAGAGAGAGAGAGAGAGAGAGAGAGAGAGAGAGAGAGAGAGAGAGAGAGAGAGAGAGAGAGAGAACCTCCTTCAGGTGAATGATAGAATACAGAGAGCGGAAGTAAAGCTTTGAAAGGAAAGTGGAAAAGGGGCTAAAGGACAGAGGAAACGGAGGAAGGAGGGAAGGGAGGAAGGAGGGAAGGGAGGAAGGAGGGAAGGGAGGAAGGAGGGGAAGGGAGAAAACTCTCTCCCTCCAGAGGGTGCTTCCCACCCTTCAGGGAGATGTTCTACGACTTTTATTGATGTTTTTTATCGATGTGTTTACCATCTGCGATGCACGTGGGAGGGCGTTTACGATGGGCGTGTGTGGGGGGATAGGGAGGAGAGAGGGGTGCACGTGGGCGTGGGGTGTGGGCGGGGTGGGAGGAGGGTGTGGGCGGGGTAGTGAGTCCCATGGGCGGCAGTGTTTACTGGGTTATGGCTTGTGGAATTGTTTCTTCCAGGTCCTAAGCGCCTATAAAGCCCTTCACCTTGCTCTTGTCTCCGCTTCCCTCCCATTGATATATTTATCTCCATCTTTTATCGTATATCTCATTTAAGTATACATATATATATATGTCGTGCCGAATAGGTAAAACTGGTCGATTAACAAGAACTCATTTAAAATTAAGTCCTTTCTAAAATTTTCTCCTGTACGTTTAAATTTTTTTTATTTATGTTAACTTAAAAAAATTATAATTTTGTACCAAAAGAACCTTAGAAAACTTACCTAACCTTATTATAACAAGCGCAATTTAATTTAGCCTAATTCAACTAAATATATTTCAGATAAGTTTACAATAATTTAATAATAAACAAACACAATGGAATATATATTTTTTCATTAGTTTCAAAATGATTTCCGTGAAATTATTGCATACAAAATTTTTCGCTTGCCTTATTCGGCAAGAAGAGCGTTGCTATTTAAGCCAAAATCGCGAAAGATTTTGGGAGATTCAAAACAAATGTTTAGGAAGTTTTGAAGCAAATAAGAGTGTAATTGTGGTAGGGGACCTGAAAGCTAAAGTGGGAGAAGTGGTTATAGAGGGTGTGGTAGGTAAACTTGGGGTGCCAGGTGTAAATGATAATGGGGGAGCCTTTAATTGAACTTTCTATAGAAAGGGGTTTGGTAATAGGTAATATACATATTAAGAAAAAAGGATAAATAGGTACACATGATATGATATAGGGGGTAATAATAACAGTAGTTTGTTAGACTATGTATTGGAAGATAAAAAACTGATGGATAGATTTCAGGATGTACGTGTTTATAGAGGGATCACTTTTTCAGATCATTTTTTAGTTGTATCAACAGTGAGAGTAAAAGGTAGATGGGATACAAGGAGAATAATATCAGAAAGTAAGAAAGAGGTGAAGGTTTATGAACTAAAAGCGTAGGCAGTCAGGGTAAGAAATAAACAACTATTGGAAGAAAGATGAGCAAGTTAGAATATAGGCAATGAGGTTGAAGAGGTATGGGGTAGATTTAAGAATGTAGTGTTAGAGTGTTCCACAGAAGTTTGTGGTTACAGGAAAGTGGGTGCGGGAGGGAAGATGAGCGATTGGTGGAATGACGAGGTAACCAGAGTAGTAATAAGAGAGAAAAAGTTAGTATATGAGAGGTTTTTATAAAGTGAAGTAATACAAAGAGGGTGATTAAAATTATAGGGGAATAAGCTTGTTGAGTATACCTTTTATAGAGAATTTTAGAGATATTAAAATAATTAAGAGTAGGATCGCAGATGAACAAGGAGGCTTTACGAAGAGTAGGGGGTGTGTAGACCAAGTGTTTACAATGAGGCATATAGGTAAACAGTATTTAGATATGGGTAAAAAGGTTTTTGTTGCATTTATGGATTTGGAAAAGGCGTATGATATAGCGGATAGTGTATATAATAGGTGGTAGGTTACTGAAAACAGTTAAGTTTTTACAAGGATAATGGAGCTAATGTTACAGTATGTACGAGAGAGGGAGCTTATTTCCCAGTAAAAGTAGGCCTTAGACAAGGGTGTGTGATGTCACCATAGACGGGTTTTTAAGAGAAGTGAATACTCGGGTGTTGGAAAAGGTTTGGGATTAAGAGATGAAGAAGAATCTAACACAAAGTGAGAGTTGTCACAGTTGCTTTTTGCTGATGACACTGTGCTTTTGGAAGATTCTGAAGAGAAGTTGCAGAGGTTGGTGGATGAGTTTGGTAGAGTATGTAAAAGAAGGAAACTGAAAGTGAACATAGAAAAGAGCAAGGTGATGAGGATAACAAAAAAATTAGGTAATGAAAGATTGTATATCAAATAGAAAGGAGGGAGTATGGAGAAAGTGAATGTGTTCAGATATTTGGGAGTGGGCTTGTCAGCAGATGGGTCTATGAAAGACGAGGTGAATCATAGAATTAATGAGAGGGAAAAGGTGAGTGGTGCACTGAGGAGTCTGTGGAGACAGAATGTTGTCCATGGAAGCAAAGAGGGGAACGTATGAGAGTATAGTTATACCAACTCTCTTGTATGGGTATGAGGCATGGATGGTGAATGTTGCAACAAGGAGAAGGCTGGAGGCAGTGGAGATGTCATGTCTGAAGACACTATGCAGTGTGGACTGTCAGTCTTAAAGAATAAGACTGACTAACCTAAAAGATGAACATTGACATTGTTCTCAATAATGGCTGGTTTCTTTATGCATCAGCACACTAGAAAAATAACTCGTGTTAGAGAAGGCAGCACACCTTCAATACTAGACTAGATATTAACTAGAAATGAGGAAAAAAAATTCTGAACATAAATACTCTTAATTCACTTGGAAAGTGCTAATGTTCCATTGGAAACAGCAAGTTGTTAATACTGCCTTGGAGAACATGATGTTGGAATGTAATGTTGCGAGTGACAAATGTAAACAAACTCAATGAATTCTACAACATATACGTAAATGGTATCAATTTATTTATAAAAAAGGGTTAAAAGATCAAACAAAAATGAATAAATTGGAAATACTAGAGAACAATGAAAACTTAATAATAAACAGGACATTTGCAGATTTAAAAAGGACAGCAATGAATATATGAATGGAAGGAAGGAGGATAGAAACTTCAAGAAGAGAATAGCGGATAAAGGCAATACAGAACCTAATCCTTAATTTCAATTTCTAAAAAGCAATCAGAAATTGAAAGACAAAAATAAAAGAAGTAATGAAAGTCAAAGTCAAAATCACCGAAACTGAGGAGGAAATGTGAGAGATAATAATTATGAAGATTGAGAATGAGGTAATAATAGAAAATAAAACAGAAGATGAAACAGAGGCTGACACAGAGGATGAAACTGAAGTTGAAACAGACTGAAACAGATGTTGAAACAGGTTGAAACAGAGGATGCAACATAGGCTGAAACAGAGTTTGAAACAGAAACAGAGGTTGAAACAGAAACAGAGTTTGAAACAGAAACAGAGGTTGAAACAGAAACAGAGTTTGAAACAGAAACAGAGGTTGAAACAGAAACAGAGTTTGAAACAGAAACAGAGGTTGAAACAGAAGTTGAAACATAAGTTGAAACATAAGTTGAATCAGATTCGTATGTTAAAAAAATTCTAAAATGAAAAGTAATACATTTAAAAACACAGAGAAGGTTAATTAACAAGTCACTAATGTATGAAGTGAGGAACAATAACCAAACCATACTAGTTAGAATCATGTCAACAAACCATACTAGTTAGAATCATGTCAACAAACCAGACTAGTTAGAATCATGTCAACAAACCAGACTAGTTAGAATCATGTCAACAAACCATACTAGTTAGAATCATGTCAACAAACCAGACTAGTTAGAATCATGTCAACAAACCAGACTAGTTAGAATCATGTCAACAAACCAGCCTAGTTAGAATCATGTCAACAAACCAGATTAGTTAGAATCATGTCAACAAACCAGACTAGTTAGAATCATGTCAACAAACCAGACTAGTTAGAATCATGTCAACAAACCAGACTAGTTAGAATCATGTCAACAAACCAGATTAGTTAGAATCATGTCAACAAACCAGACTAGTTAGAATCATGTCAACAAACCAGACTAGTTAGAATCATGTCAACAAACCAGACTAGTTAGAATCATGTCAACAAACCAGACTAGTTAGAATCATGTCAACAAACCAGACTAGTTAGAATCATGTCAACAAACCAGACTAGTTAGAATCATGTCAACAAACCAGACTAGTTAGAATCATGTCAACAAACCAGACTAGTTAGAATCATGTCAACAAACCAGAGTAGTTAGAATCATATCAACAACCAGACTAGTTAGAATCATATCAACAACCAGACTAGTTAGAATCATATCAACAAAGCCAGAATAGTTAGAATCATGGGATCTCGAAGAATGTGCAGAACTAAGTTCTCAACTCAGAAAACATCTTTGTGTTTGGAGAACACAAGAACCAGCTGACACACAGGTGGATACTAGTGAAAAGGCAGGGCCAGGAGCTAAGTCTCGACCCCTGCAACCACAATTACGTGAGTACAAACACTCTCAACAATATTTACACAAAAAAAACATCAGTAGAGTTATTCACTAAATTAACACTGTCAGTACTCTGAAGTACAACCTTTAGTATTCTGAAGTACAACTGTTAGTACTCTGAAGTACAACTATTAGCACTCTGAAGTACAACTGTTAGCACTCTGAAGTACAACTGTTAGTACTCTGAAGTACAACTATTAGTACTCTGAAGTACAACTGTCAGTACTCTGAAGTACAACTGTTAGCAATCTGAAGTACAACTATTAGTACTCTTAAGTACAACTATTAGTACTTTGAAGTACAACTATTAGTACTCTGAAGTACAACTATTAGTACTCTGAAGTACAACTTGTAGTACTCTGAAGTACAACTGTTAGTACTCTGAAGTACAACTGTTAGTACTCTGAAGTGTACGGTTGTACTTATAACGGCTGTTCACGTGATTTCAAACCTCTGGCCATGTGATCTGGCATTAGCCAATCAGAGACCTGCCTTTTGAATGCCTCAGTGCCGGGCGGCCCAGTAGATCAGTATCATCCGGAGTAGGCATACGAGACGGACACAGGCATAGGCTCTCAGCTCCCATATATCCAACGCCTCATTAAACGCTACCAAAAACCAAGCTCATCGTCTGTTAATATTACCAAATCTATGAAAAGAACCCCACAACACAAATGGTGGCAGCTTGTGGGCCTAGATTTTGTGTAATCTGAGCAGATTTAACGAGAAGAGGAAGAGCCGGTGTTCAGTGCCTCCAGCGTCAATATCAACCGTCGCCAGCGACTCACCTTCCCTCACCCGTGACGTCACCCATCCAAGACTCTTCTGAAGCAGTGTCTCCAGTCTTCTGGCTTCTAATTGCAAGTAAACCTCCGAAGAGTTGATCTGGGTTTTGCAATTAAGCCAACAAGTAAGCCAGTTTATGGGAAGAGCCTAAGCCAGCCTACAGTCATCCAGTGTCCCCTGCCATCCACCCAATTCTTCACTGCTGTGTGCAAGTAAGAGAATTCAGGTTCACCAGTCCTAAGAGAGTTAAGCCAGCTTCTCCAGAAAGCCAGTTATACAAGTAAGCCAGTCGTTTCTTCAGCAAGCCAGTTCCTTGCAGTATTGTCTCCAATCGCTCTGTGCTACAAGTTGGACGCTTGTCAGAGTGATATTCACCATTCCTGTGGCTTATTGTACAAAAAGCCACCTGGGTTAGTAGTCCCAAGGCCGTGAGAACTAGTGTACTGGCCGAACCCCGTGACGTCATCGCCCACCGCCAGCGAGTCAGGCAGCAGTGACGTCATCCACGCGCGCGCCACTCACCACCCGCGCTAGTGTAAACAAAGATACCACCTGCTCACACTACCCTCTACCAGCCAATATTTTGTGGTATTTTCTACCCTATCTGGGGTACCAGCAGCATTGTTTCTGGCTCACATAGCAAGTCGAGAGTGTCTTCCTTCATCCCAGAGCGCCAACGTAAAAGCTTGCTGTGTGAGTTCTTCGGAAAGCGCATTTCTTCAAGATTGTAAGCAGTCAACGACCAGGAATATATTCTCGCCACCTACACTCGTCGTTCATTCATCATTAGACTCTATTCTATTATAGATATTCGTGTGTGTGAGACATTTAAGCAGTGAATTTTCTTAGTGACATTTAAAGACCTGTGTTTTCAGTTGCAAATTCATCTATATAATCTGTTACAGTTTTTT
>WNWK01002084.1:0-94996 GCA_009830355.1 Cherax destructor
CCAAGCTAGCTCACCGGTACAATCAACCCCTGATTATTTACAACTCGGTTTCACTATTTTCACCATTTCCCAAAGTTCATCGAATATATTTCAGTCTCTTCTAAGATGAACTCCCCCGCATCAGGGTTACGACTTTATCCTGCTGTATGGTCATTTCACTCAGTTCAAATAGGCCTATGACTGCGTCACTCGCCGGCGGCACCTTATTTCACAATTATTGTCCGATTACTGGACCTCCTGGACCAATTGTCCCACTTTATATTCGCCGCTTCCCTGGATATTCCTCCACATTACGAAAGGAGGTAATTAAATCCGATTTGGCGGACGTCTACGACAAATTCCGCTCGCCATCCCATCACCGGATATCGGCTCGGTAGGCTCGCTGTTCACTCTCTCCCTATTCCCCTCTACCCAGCTCCCTGCTCACTTCACCAGGCATCTCGCGCATGCGTGTGAATTCGTTGGTTCTTTTCAGTTAATGTTAAGCCAACAGCAACACAGCAATGATATTTATTCATATTGGAAAGTTTATCAATTACAACTTTCGGAAAATACCAATATTTTCCACAGTGCGGTTGCTGGGGTTGAGTAACAGCTCTTGGCCCGACTCTTCGCTAGCCGCTACAGAACATACTCCATCACTACAAATCAACAACACCCTCACTACACATCAACAAAAACCATCACTACACATCAACAACACCATCACTAAACATCAACAACACCATCACTAAACATCATCACCATCACTACACATCAACAACATCATCACTACACATCAACAACACCATCACTACACATCAACAACACCCTTATTAAACATCAACAACACCATCACTACACATCAACAACACCATCACTAAACATAACAACACCATCACTACACATCAACAACACCATCACTACACATCAACAACACCCTCACTAAACATCAACAACACCATCACTACACATCAACAACACCATCACTAAACATCAACAACACCATCACTAAACATCAAAACCATCACTAAACATCAACAACACCATCACTACACATCAACAACACCCTTACTAAACATCAACATCATCACTACACATCAACATCATCACTACACATCAACATCACTACACATCAACATCACTACACATCAACAACACCATCACTACACATAAACAACACCATCACTAAACATCAACAACACCATTACTACACATCAACAACACCATCACTAAACATCAACAACACCATCACTACACATCACCAACACCATCACTAAACATCAACAACACCATCACTACACATCAACAACACCATCACTACACATCAACAACACCATCACTAAACATCAACAATACCATCACTACACATCATCAACACCATCACTACACATCAACAACACCCTCACTAAACATCAACAACACCCTCACTAAACATCAACAACACCCTTACTAAACATCAACAACACCCTCACTAAACATCAACAACACAATCACTAAACATCAACAACACCATCACTAAACATCAACATCATCACTATACATCAACAACACCCTCACAACATGTCAACAACACCCTCACAACACATCAACAACACCCTCACTACACATCAACAACACCCTCACAACACATCAACAACACCCTCACTACACATCAACAACACCCTCACTAAACATCAACATCATCACTATACATCAACAACACCCTCACAACACATCAACAACACCCTCACAACACATCAACAACACCCTCACAACACATCAACAACATCCTCACAACACATCAACAACACCCTCACTACACATCAACAACACCCTCACAACACATCAACAACACCCTCACAACACATCAACAACACCCTCACTACACATCAATAACACCCTCACAACACATCAACAACACCCTCACTACACATCAACAACACCCTCACTAAACATCAACATCATCACTACACATCAACAACACCCTCACAACACATCAACAACATCATCACAACACATCAACAACACCCTCACTACACATCAACAACACCCTCACTAAACATCAACATCATCACTACACATCAACAACACCCTCACTACACATCAACAACACCCTCACTAAACATCAACATCATCACTACACATCAACAACACCCTCACAACACATCAACAACACCATCACTACACATCAACAACACCATCACTACACATCAACAACACCCTCACTAAACATCAACAACACCCTCACAACACATCAACAACACCCTCACTACACATCAACAACACCCTCACTAAACATCAACACCACCCTCACTACACATCAACAACACCATCTCTACACATCAACAACACCATCAGTAAATATCAACAACACCCTCACTAAACATCAACAACACCATCACTACACATCAACAACACCCTCACTAAACATCAACACCACCATCACTACACATCAACACCACCCTCACTACACATCAACAACACCATCTCTACACATCAACAACACCATCACTAAACATCAACAACACCCTCACTAAACATCAACAACACCATCTCTACACATCAACAACACCCTCACTAAACATCAACACCACCCTCACTACACATCAACAACACCATCTCTACACATCAACAACACAATCACTAAACATCAACAACACCCTCAGTAAACATCAACAACACCATCTCTACACATCAACAACACCCTCACAACACATCAACAACACCCTCACTACACAACAACACCCTCACTACACATCAACAACACCCTCACTACACATCAACAACACCCTCACAACACAACAACACCCTCACAACACATCAACAACACCATCACTACACATCAACAACACCCTCACAACACATCAACAACACCCTCACTACACATCAACAACACCCTCACTACACATCAACAACACCCTCACTACACATCAACAACACCCTCACTACACATCAACAACACCCTCACAACACATCAACAACACCCTCACAACACATCAACAACACCATCACTACACATCAACAACACCCTCACTACACATCAACAACACCCTCACAACACATCAACACCCTCACTACACATCAACAACACCCTCACTACACATCAACAACACCCTCACTAAACATCAAAGAAATCATCAATAAACATCTACAGAATTATTGCTGTACTTCGTCTACATTCATCATCACAGTCTTCCACTTCTTCACAACAACAACTCATCCACAAGAAATATTCATCACTATTTTTCACTACCGCAGTCACATGACTAATATTCAATAATTCTAACTTGACTATATAAAATATTTTTACTATTGAGAATATGTCTCCGGGTTTCATCTTAGTAAATCTAAATAAAAATTAGCCGGCTGATTGGAAAAGCTTGAGTGCTCCCTCTCAACACGGTTGCTTCTTCCTCTAAGTCAGTGGCTTAGAGAACAATGGATTGGTTCAAAACACAATCTCGCCGACTTCGCAAGAAGTCCATTGACTCCCAATGGATTCTTCAAAATGAAAAGCGCCTGAAGATTAAATAACTGGGTTATGGAGGATGCGGTAAGACCCAGCTCTGGAATCTTCCAGGCCATGACGGACCAGTGGTCCTCAAAAACATCTTCGACCCCAATACCCGAGAAAGGGATTGTCTCCGCGAGGCCCAGATCTTGGACACACTCAACGGCGCAGGTGGAGCTCCCAGACTTCTGGGTCTGTCTTCTGAAATAAGATGTTATTTCATGTCTTTTTTGGGGTTGGATGACTTAGAAACTCTCAGCCACAACCAGGAGACAGGCGGGGAAAAATTAGACGATTTGTTTTGGCTAAAAGCCATCGAAAGCGTCATCAAGAACATGACTAGCATCCACAAAAAAGGTATTGTTCATCTTGACCTTAAACAAAACAACGTGATGGTCGACAGAACTGACCCTAAATCTCCTAAAACCTCCATTATTGACTTCGAAATGTCAGTCCGCCCAGGCCAGCCTTGGGTTTATGGCGACTACGAAAAGAACCGCGTGGACAAGTTTCTATAGTTTAATCCCTGGAACAGTTACGAAGCTGCTATGGGTCAGCCTGTCACAACAAAAAGCGATGTGGTGGGAGTCGCCCTGCTCATCAAACAGGTTATTGAAATAATGGATCGTCAGCCCCACCAGTTGATGACTCTGGCCCTGAAGGGCCTCAGCAGGGACCCAAAGGAGAGACCTAACCTCAAGACCTATCTCCAAACAACACAAAAAATCATTAAACTCTTCACAGCAAGATTTGGTTGAGGTCTTTGACTACGACGTCTGATAAAAAGGAAAAAAGGAACAATTATACAAAAAGGATTTTTTTAATTTTTTTTATTTTTTATTTTTATATATTAACAAAAAAAGGAACTTGAAGAGCAGCCACCTCCACGTGGTAAGTTCTGGGTACCTTGTGTGACTGTGGGTACTTGGACACTCGTGTGTGACTGTTGCTACATGAGCAGTTATGTGTGAGTGTAGAATACATTATCAGTTACACAAAGTAGCTGAGAGCTGCTCACACTATATATATTGTCTTGATCTGGAGAATATGTTGATTAGATGGACAATGTATTATCTCTTTCTGGACAATGTATTAATACATTGTTTATGTATAATTTCTTTTGTACAAGCTAACATTCTTTTGTAGTGAGTAATGTATTTTAAAGTAGAAAGTCACAATACCGTGGAAGGAACAATTTATCAAACTCCTTCACTTTGGAGAGGATCATTATGAAGACTGAAATTTCTGCTTTTCGCTGCTTCTCTCACCTTCGCTGTTCCATTTCGATCTCATAAACTATGCTTTACTTTCTCTCATCCTAAACGAACTTCCTTTTTTCCCAAACCCCCTTGTGCAAAACATTGGTAGAGGTGGCTATGATTACATCTATAACATTATCTTGTGGATGTTGTGAAGCTCTCCATTCATAATGGACGATCCCTCGTAGATGTTATAGAACTCGTAAACATATAACGTTGTCTCTCCAAGAAAGCATTATATTTTTTTTATAGCTGTTCTCTGTTCGTTTAGAAATCCTTAACTACAGTACAGATGTAGTTAAAATAAAGTAACAGATTAGTATAAGGGATCAGAGAGGATAAATAATCAGAGATGATATGGAATAAAATAATAAAAGGAATCACACCTAGGGAATCAGTATGAAGAATCAGAGTATAGGAGGGATTAAGAATAATGTAAGGCATTAGAAAGAATAAGGGATCAAATAGTATAGGGGATAAGCTCAGGAAAAGGTGATCTGGGTCCCTTAGGTGAGGTTATCTTCAAGATGAGTGGTTGTGGTGCAGAATATTTAGTTAATTACTTTACCCAAGTTTTCTCATTTAAGGCATCATCCAAGAATCGACCAAGGCTTCGAACTCTCCTTAACTAGCTGTCTTTGTAAAATTTTTGAAAGAATGATACTTAACAGACTGTACTATAGAATCAGACAATAACTCTTCCCCTCCCTCTATGGGTTCATGAAAGGTAAGAGTGTGCAGAATTGTATCTCCACCTTTCTCACCGCACACACCTCTCCTAGTTTTCCCACATTTCTTGATCTAAAATCTGCATTTGATATCGCGAACAGAACTGTTATACTACATGAACTAGCCAAAATGAATATTGGTGGTAGCCTACTCTGCTGGATAATAGGATACCTGTCAAACAGAGTATCTTCTGTCCTCTACCAAGGCTTTAGAAGCGAGTCTAAAGAAATGTCCCTAGGTACACCGCAGGGAGGAGTTCTCAGTCCCATGCTATTTAATATTCTGATTAATGCTCTCCTAAATGCTCTACCTGCCTACCTGGAGTCTACCTGGAGAGAATTCCAGGGGTCAACGCCCCCGCGGCCCGGTCTGTGACCAGGCCTCCTGCTATAGCTATAAGCTATGCTGATGACATCATGATCCATACAACAGGGCATAAAAAGATGAGTACCGTTCTTAATGAAGTTCAAGCAATTTGTAATCGACTAGGCCTCGTAATATCTTCCTCTAAAACAAAGATGTTAACAAGCAAACGACATTCCCCACCCGTCTATTTGCAGGGTGAAAACATTAGCTACGTAAAAACTTACAGATATCTTGGTGTAGATGTACCCTTTAACAAATCCACTATACCACAACTAAATAAAAAATGCAAAGATAGACTAAATGCTCTTTAAGCTGTTGCTGGCTACAACCCCAACTATGGTGCTAATGTGAGAATCGCGAGAATGATGTACATAGCCTATATTAGGTCCTTAATTGATTATGCTGCTCCCATGTTAATATTAGCTAGAGAAAGTTCTCTCCGACCCTTGGAGTTAATGCAAAATGAAGCTCTCAGAATTAGTCTTGGCTGTCCCAAATCTACAAAGGTTCTTAATATGAGTAAGGAGCTTGGTATTACTAGTATCAGTGATAGGATTGTTGAGATTAACACTGTACTTGGTATTAGAATGTTAAGAAATTAACCAGACACTGTCACAATGAATCTTACTAAATGTCTAGAAGTAAATACTCACAGATCTAAATGGATTGTGAAAACATGCAATTACATTAAGTTTTACAACCTGCATGAATTGTATCACTGTAGACAACAAGAGCATTTCACCCCTCCATGGAAGATGTGTTCATTTAATATCACATACCTGCAAGTCCCTCCCAAGAAGCTCATTGCTAGTAATCCCTTCCTTAAATCACTTGTTAAAGCAACTGCTCAAAAAGAAATTTCTCGCCTAGCTGGTAGTAATAAGTTATCTCAAGTTATATACACTGATGGATCTAAACAGGAGTCTTCTGGCAAGGCTGCATCTGCTCTGGTTGCCACCTCCCTAGTTAAGAACAATAATAATTTTTTTGAACTAGGCATAAGAATTAACAACTGGGCGTCTACACTGCAAACTGAATTGTTTGCAATCCTAATGGCACTAAAGCTAACTTATGACACTGAGCTTGACTATCATCATTACTGATTCTATGTCATCACTGAAGGCTCTTGACTCATATAATGACTCTAACAGCATGCTCATTGGAGAAGCCAGGTATAGATACTCAAAAATCCGGGACAAAGGAATTAGTGTACATTTGCTATGGATTCCGTCACACATTGGATTACTCCTTCATGATAAAGTTGATATGTTAGCCAAGAAGAGCACCCATAAGGAGAATGTAGAATATAACTTTGGTATATCTGTGTCTAGCATTAGGAATAATATAAATAATGAAAATGATAGCTATAGGAATGCAGTTAGAAGCCTGAGTAGATCTATAACCCATTATGATAACATGAACATAGATAAGCATGCTTATGGAGCAACTTGCAATGTGAACACTGACTGATGTTGTAGTGGCCAGGCTTAGGCTTGGCTACAAGTACTGACTGATGTTGTAGTGGCCAGGCTTAGGCTTGGCTACAAGTACTGACTGATGTTGTAGTGGCCAGGCTTAGGCTTGGCTACAAGTACTTCTGACAGTTTGGGAGACAGATGATGATCAAACTAAATGCAAATTATGTGATCAGGCATATGGTCACTGTCTTGAACACTATGTGCTTAATTGTCCACTTATTGAGGAATATAAACAGTATAATAACCTATGTGACATGTCAAGATATCTTATTCATGAAATAAGATACCAATTGTACTAAGCAAATTTCCTAAATTTGCTTGTAACAGATAATTGAAATGTAGATATAAACCCAAATGTACAATTGTTAACCCCTTTGGGGCCTAGTGCCTAGGCCTTTTGTGTATCCATATGCTCTTGCGCTACCCTCCACAGGATGGATATGGGGTGCACAATAAACTAGCCACTTCGGTGGCAAAATCTAAAATCTAAATCATCTACGTGGGAAAAATAGTGAAGAGTCTCACAAATGGGTCTGGCACAGACTTGTATCCACGGTCTGTCAGGAGGCTTCTATCTTTGCTGGCTGCCAGACGGAATATTTTGTCAACAGAATGGGATACTGAGCTGAGAGCTTCTAATGAGTTGTCACCACAGGAACTGGTGCCAGAAGAATGAATTTGCGTCTTGTGAACCCCCAGCTCATCTACCTTGCTCAGAGATGGTAGCTTTCACAATATGCCTAATCTCATTACCTAATATAACATAATATTAACGTCTAAGGCTACATTATTAATTCTAAAATTATTTGCTAAAGATTCAAACCTATCTGAATCATTCCTAAGGCCTAAATCTATCAATTTGTACATTAATCTCGAAGGACCCCAATGGAAATAATAAAGGACCCCAGTGGAAATAAGTCACTCTGACTTTTTGGGTTATCCTAGGTTCTCTACACATATGCTGCTATGTATGATAATCTATGCAAATGTATTTGTGTATACCTGAATAAACTTACTGTTGGTGTAATGGTGCAATAAGTGTCCCTACGACTACGACACTAAAATATTTACATACAAGCCTGGCAGTGGAATTTGTTACCAATAAATTTCCACTAAGGGGTAGGTGGGGGGTAAGGATAGGGAGTAATGAAGGTAAGTCGCACGTATAAGTATAGGTGTGTGTTATTTTAATATGTTTATTATGCAGCCCATACCCATGGTGTGGGCGGTAGTCAAAAGATTACAGAGGTACATAATGGGTCCAGGCACTGGACCCCAAAGTTTTGATAGCTGAACAAGTTACAAAGGTAATGAACTCCAGGTAGATCTGGTAACCAATCATGACAAGTTATAAAGGTAATGAATCATCTACACTCTATACATGGTTACAATCATGAACAAATTGCAAAGTAATGACCCAGTCACACGTCCACACCCGCTCACAATTGTAATGAGTTATAAGTATAAATATTAACTGGGTCACACACACACACACACGCACTGCCTCGACCCCTGCAACCACAACTAGGCGAGTACATTTTCTTGGACTGCAGGAAGGCCTTCAACACAGTTCCTCACAAGAGATTAGTGCAGAAGTTAGAGGATCAGGAGTGTATAACAGGAAGGGCACTGCAATGGATCAGAGAATACCTGACAGGGAGGCAACAACGAGTCATGGTACGTGATGAGGTATCACAGTGGGCGCCTGTGAAGAGTGGGGTCCCACAGGGGTCAGTCCTAGGACCAGTGCTATTCTTGGTATATGTGAATGACATGACGGAAGGGATAGACTCAGAAAGTGTCCATGTTCGCAGATGATGTGAAGTTAATGAGGAGAATTAAATGATGATAGATGAACTGACTGGTGTCAATCTCCTTGAGTCTCAAGTCAATAAAGTTTAGTTGAAGTTCTTTGCTAACTGACAACCCAAGATTGTAATCTACTCCCTCATTGAGAGTATAATTTAGCCAGTTCATCAGTTCTATCATGCATCTGAAGACCAATGTAAGATGGAATTCACAGCATGTGCAATCTTGACGCCACTGCCCACAATCTTATACCTATGTCTGGCTTCTGACACAAGCATGCCACAATTTATATTTAATGAGCTGAGAGCATTTATGGATGACAGATACCTTAGATACATGGGCGCATTTTAGTGCAAGGAGTATGACAAACAGTTCTGCTTGAAGGGTAGAGGCCCAGTTATTGATGCGTGCTCCATTTGTACACCACACAAGAATATTTTAATCCCTAATATAAAGATTAAAGCAAACTCTCGGCGTATATACATAGATATATGCTACCCAAATCTCGGTGTGTGTGTGTGTGTATATATATTTATCCTTGTTCAACTCTGACATCGTAAGATTAGCTGGTACGTTATATCCGACCTCTTTCTAAGGTTCTATTTTCATTATTCTGCACTTCTATGATAATTATTATGAAAATGATAATGATAACTTTATTTTCAACCAAGGTGGATTAATAGGTTAACAGTATGTATATACTTTTTTACAGGGAAAAGCTCATGGGTATGCATAACTTTTCAGGCAGACTTAAACTAGGATTAATATTAATATAAAAATAAAAATATACTGGACATATATATATAATTGTATTAGACTATATATACATATATAAAATTCCATAATAATGCAATATAAATTCTAGTGAAAACCAAGCTCTTAGTAAAAAAAAAATTAAAACCTAAAGAAAAATTTAAATTTAAATTCAGAGAAGTAAGTAAGTAAGCAATAATGTAATTAATGATTGGCAATATGAATGAACTTACAGTTTTTAAGTTGCTTAAAAATCCGTTTCAGGGAAATACATTAAGCACATTTTTTTTTCCTTTCTATTTCATCTAGCAAGTTATTCCATATTTATGACCCTCTTATTCGCACAAGGAATATCAGAGGCATACATTTAGTGTGATGCCTCTGTACTCTTGTTACAGTTTTCCAGGAAGTGTCTTAGGTCAGCTTAGGTCAGCATCAGCATTACAGTGTAGTGTTATAAAGATGTGAACAGCAGTATGTATAGCATTAATATTTAGTGGGTTTAAAGACTTGAATAAGGGACCAGTGTTGCCTTAAAGTTGACTTTGTAATGGTTCTGATAGTTAGCTTTTGTTGTGTGATAATTGGTTTAAGGTGGATAGATGAGTTAGAACACATATTCCACAGGTGAGGTATAGGTAGATGAGATTATTATTATTACATTCAGAGGAGCGGTAAACCCACAGGAGTTATGCAGCACTTGGGGGAGTGGAAGGCAATCAGGCTCGATCCTTAGATTGAGCCCATCACCAGCATAGAAGGATAAATGAAAGAAATAGTGTTAGTCGTGTGGATTGGGGAATAAAATAGCAATTTTTGGAAAGTATACCTGGAGTTTCTATAATATGAGGACTAAGTATGTATTGTCTACAAGCAAACCCAGGAATTCCTCCATCATCCTGTTTTTTCTCTGCTCCGGATTAGCTAATTTTGATGTTTAACTGTGGACATGGTTCATTTGCAAAAGTTACATAGAATATATTTTTTCTGCATCGAGGGTGAGATAATTTATCATCCAGGCGTAGGCTTTTTTTTTTTTTAGCTAATCATAAACTAGTGTTTAAAATCAGAGGGGTCAGGGCATGTTATAGTCTACATTGTATCATCAGAAAAAAAAAAAAAGAGTACTGGGTTAAGTCTTCCCCGTGAGGTACAGCGACAAATGCACTCTTGTAGTCTAGAAACATGCAGGATCCTTTTCTATTGCCTGATCTCGTTCGACCTATCATGAAATGTTATTAGGCTTCAAAGACAGTATTTACCATATCCAAACCTGTCATAGTAATATTTATCTCGCTCACCTTTACCTTAGATGGTATGTTATTAATGATGGTCTGTAGTTTAGGGCCTCTTGTCTCTTGTTTTTAATACTGGTAGAACGTTGGCAGTCTTCCAGTAGTGCAGTCGCTATGCATGTATATTCGCTTATAAAAACTATATTTACATAAAAATACATATATAGCTATAGACATTGTTGGTTAGAAAAAAAATATTTGACACTTTTTGATTGTTAAACTTGATAGTAGCTTTTACTGATCTCGAAGCATACCCTTCACTTGTGTTTATAATGTAGCTGGTGTTCTCCGAGACTTGGTGGACTGGATCTAGATGTGGTATCCCCAGAAGCCAGCAACCATCAGGGATTGACGAAATTGATCTGGCTGTACAGAATCCCTTCAAGCTGCCAGCAACCATCAGAGATTGATGAGGATGATCTAGACTCTTTTACAAAAACTTTCCCCCTCCTAAGAAGCCAACAACCAACAGAGATTGATAAGCTTGCTCTAGGCGTAGAATCCCCACAAGAATCCAGCAACCGTCATGACGAAGATAGCCATACCGTCCACAACACTGTAAGAGGCAAACACGTTCTCATTAACATTTCATTGCAATGTAAAATTTATCGAAAAATGACGTCGGACGTTAGAATTATTCAGTATTTTATTCAAATATATACTATCCCCAAGGATAAAAATAACCACAATACCGTATCTGGAACAATTCACAAATAAATGATGTCTTCTGGTTTTCTTGTCATTTTTTTTTTAGTTTATTTCCTATAATGGGGTGCCTTGATGCTAGTAAGAGGCTCTTAATCCAAGGCTCAAGTGCATTAAAGGTTTTTACTGAAAAAAAACTGAAAAAAGGCACACGACAATACACTTACTTGGTCCAAGGTCTTCTTTCCTCCAAGAACTCTGCAGCTTTTTTGGCTCTTTCCTCTGGAGTCTCTTCGTCGGCAGGATTTTCCTGTGAGGCACTGATGTTCTGGGTACTAACCCCACACAGACAGTTGATACAGCGCCGCCAGGCAGGCAGCTCTGAAGGCACACGAGTACACTTTAACTCATACTCTGTTACATATTACTGAAATGAGACAGTGTAAAAAAAAAAAAAGCTCCTGGTCGTCACTCATCCAAGATAATTATTAATCTAATAGAAAACTGCGTCACTATTTATATCCTACCTTGCATGTTGCTGGAATGCACACTAGCTTTAAGGATGCTATTTTCATCAGAAGTTGGCTCAAGGTGGACTTTGTCTATGGAATCTTTTTCATTTCTCCACTCTCTGATGGATACACGCACCTCCTGACTATGACGGGTACTGTACGTCAGCCGGTGCAGCTGAGAAGCAAGCAAGATCGACATTAATGAAGTACAGTATGGGTTGAGACTACAAAGTCACAGTACCTATATAAACAAATACCTTTTCTCACATTCACCGCTCTTTATTAACTATATTGGTTTGGCGCATTTTTGTGATTACAATAATTATCTCATCGACCGTTTGTTTTTGAACTTACACATTTCTCAGGTATGGGTTCGGTAAGTAAAGACACAGAGACGGTCACTGCAATGACGATGAGGAACAATATACACCCAAAGTGCAAGTAGTGAACGTTTCCCACAATCATCTTGATCCACTCGGGCCGTTTGTCCTTGTCTTCGTCTGAGGAATGAGTGGGATCTTGTTTAGTCATATTATGTAAGTGCCATTTTATTAATAAATACCACAGATAAATATAATTCCATCTCCAATTGGTCGTGTCTACAGCCCTACTATGCTTGATTTTGCGTTAGTGAATGAAATGAAGGAACTGGTCATCTAAGTATTCGATTTGCAATAAATCACATGGACTACTGTGACCGAGGACAGACCTACATCCACACCCTGGGACGACGAAAGCATACTCCAGCACGAAACGGATTAGCCCAATAATTAGGCCGACAATGAGGCCCCAGAAGGCTCCCTGAAAAAAAAAATATATTATTATATTTGAAAACAATACATTACTGTAAGCGACACTACCTACTTTCAAGAAAAAAAATAAATAAATGGGAGTGCCTGGATGCTGGCGCAGAGCTCTCGTAATCCAAGGAGTTGAGGCCACTCTCCCCTTCCTCAGATCAAATCTGATTACCTCCTGTTCCCCAATCACTAAGACCCGTACTGGTTTAGCGCTTTCCTAGAAATTAACTATGCTTTTTTTTAATGTTGAGCGTTTAGGAGGATGAAGACCTTAATGGTAGATGGTCTCTGCCTTGTTAGATTAATAAGCCCTCTTGGATGTCACTACCGCCCGGCTAAGGCTGGGTTACCTATCTTTGGGAGGTTTAAATCACTACCACCAGATGTAGACCAAACGAAATGTAAACTTTGCCAGATGGACAATTGTCACACCCTGCGTCATTATGTACTGGAAAGCGATAAAATTGATGAATTTAGAGACAACTCACTCAGAAATGTTCAACAAAACCTAAACCTCCAGGTATTTTATCCACAGTGGTATATTACAAACCATTCTGGAAAAATACCCTGACTTTGCTCCCTGTAAAAAAAGAATTACCACTTTTTTTTGGCGTTTGTGACCTAATTCATGTCTGCATAAATAACTCAGATATAAACATGTAAATAATCAGATATAAACATGTAAATAGTTCATTATCACTGTAACTTGTCCAGCTATCAAAACAGCGGTCCAGTTACTGGACCCATTATGTACCTTTCGACTACTGCCCACAGGATGGGTATGGGGCACGTAATAAAGATATTAAACTAACTAGTAAACCGGTTATCACATAACAGAACTGCCAGATGATTTTCCCCAACTTTTATGTAGTCAAAATTTTCCAAACCTACCTAACTGGACATTATTACGAACATCAGACTTTCACCTCCTTGGAATGTGTAGATTTTAGTACAAGATGTACAATATAGTTATATGAAATAAGACACATGTGCAGTATTATATTTTACTGATGAAATGATTCGTCACGAATGGCTTCTGCAGTACGTTTCCTCAATATAATAACCTAATACTGAATGTAACTTATTTAACATTTGTCGGTATTTTATATAATATCTCACCCATGAAGATATATTACTCACAGGCTCATTGGTCCTTGGCCAGAATATAGCGAGGAGGTAGATGGCACATATGGGCGGTGATAAAAACGATGAAATACTCTGGATGTAAACAAACAACTGAGAGTTTGCAGAGTTTCTGTGGGACAATAATCAGACATAATTAAAAAATGACAAGATTAGAGATTTAGATTTTGCCACCGGTGGTTAGTTTATTGTGCACCCCATATCCATCCTGTGGAGGGTAGCGCAAGAGCATGTGGATACACAAAAGGCCTAGGAAGATGACAATAAACTGTGAAACACGATGATATCTGATTCACCATTATAGTATTTAAAAACCAGTTAAGACCCAATAAAACCCTATTGGTAGATAATATTTCTAAGTGATTAAAACCAGTTAAAATAAAAAAAAACTAATCCAATCAACATGTACATTACTCATTATCCTAGACTTTAGATTTTAGTGTTTTTGTATAATAGTAAATAATAAAAATCCTACCCTGTAACCGTTTTGTGGGTTTAATAACCCAGGATAACCCAATAAAGCCATGTCATCAGTCTGACTTATTTACACTGGGGCCCCTTATAATCCTCTTCCCCAGAATGCGACTCACACCAGGCGACTAATTGCCATGATTGTGACCAGATCTACCCGGAGTTCATTACCTTTGTAAGTAGTTCAGCTATCATAACTTTGGGGTCCAGTCCCTGGATCCATTATGTACCTCTGTAATCTTTTGACTACCTCCCACACCACATATTAAGGAAAAAGTAAATCGGTGTAGAACTCACTGGATGACAGGGATCCATATGACAGACACCACCACCATCGCTAACACGAACACTCGACCAACGATCAAGAGCTCCACGTCTGTTGCCTTCTTGCGGATCCTCGTCCAGATGTCAATGGCGAAAATAGTTGAGGAGGAGTTGAAAATTGAGGTGAGGGAGGACATGAGGGCGGCCATCATCACAGCCAACATCAACCCGGACAATCCTGGTGACAAGATTGAATCACACGTGGGGAAATTGTATAAAATATATTTAAGTTTCTATTTAAAAATACTAATTATAAAAATATACATCGATTGATTTTAATTAATATGAAAAAATTACTTTGATTTCTCACATGTAAAATTTATAAATTGTGTTGATCAGAGAGAAAGAAATTTATCTGGTTGTATTAAGTGGCTCTCTGAACTGCTAATATTCCCCCAGAATTATTCAAGATGCTATCATTAGCGGCTACTAAATTAGCCTGAGTGTGAAATTAACAGATACATCAAATAATTCATGGCAAAGGCTGCTAGGGTATGCTGGTGAAGGGATGTTCATCAAAGAAGCCCCCTTTTTGGATTAAACCCGATTACCTCCCTTTCCCGAGAGCTAAATGACCCCTATGGGTTTAGATAATAATAGACTAGTTACAACAATATTTAAAAAAAATACAGATGCAGTGCAAGCTTTTATAGTTATAAATTTACACTGTGTAGAGGTTTCTCCAATCAATGACTGAATAAAACTCTATACAGAGCGATTACGTCCACGTTTGAGTCAACACAGGAAGGACAAAATGATTTGTGAGTGTATCAGACATTATTAAGTTCATCCTGGGATATGGGAGCCTGATATTCCTTACCATAGTAGTGAGAGGAATATAGCAACAATCTTCCAATATTAGTCGAAACATAAAGATAACACTGACACGAAATATATTATCCTTGACTTAGTTGCCACTCGCATAATTACAACAGCTTGTTGTGGAAGATATTCCTTTCTAGTGCTACATCAGGAATTTCCATGACCCCCTAGGGATTTAGTGCTTCCTCATAAATATAATAATATAGCAGATTCGTACTACGGAGGTGATATATAAAGTCCCTACAAAACAGCACATCTACAGAGGAACAGATACCATTTATTTCGAAGTTATTTCTACTATGATCAAGTACACTTTAAAGACTTTGCATACATCAGGTTTTACAAACATAAGGCAGAAAAAGAATGCTTCTCGTGCTTTTACGAGATTCACAACACAATATTATTATTATAAAACGAAGCACTAAACCTATATGGGTCATACATTCACAACAGAATAGGAATACGAAATAATTACAGTTCAAATTAGAAAGTTATTAGCTTACATACAGTCCATAGCATTATCATGTTTTCATGTATTTCATATTAAGTGAAACATCCATTATTAAAATACTGGATATAATTAAAACAGTGATTCCCACCGATTTCATTAGGTACATTTTTGCAAGGTCATTTATTCAGGGTAATAAATAAGTTTACAAAATGAAACAATTATTTTTTTAAAAATAAATTAATAATAATTAAGAGAAGATCGCTAAAATAATTATTTAATAAACTTGAAACAAACAATGAAATCAAAAGCTGTCTTTAATAAAAAAAATAATAATTAAAAGTATTATGAGTGGAAAATTAGAATTTGTAACGATTTTTCATAAGTTTTTAAAATAATTTAACAAACAACGCTTTTAAAATTGATTTTCAGGAGAATGTAAGTAAACGAGTAATAATGTCTACATAAATTATTAATTTTCAACTAGTGGCACGTACCTGTAGGCAACAGGTTAAGAACGAGTTCGACGTAGGCAGTATTGGTGCAACCTGTTTCACTGCCACAGTACTTCTTACACTCATCCGGGTCCACACAGGCCACTTTGTCTGTGTACAGCACCCTGGAACCCATGCCTGGGAACACAAGTATGAAGAGCGGCAGGAATTTAATCATAGCAGCTAGAACACAGCCAGCCTTAGCGTGCACCATGTTTTTGCTTGAGAGCGTCCTCTGTACAATAACCTGGAAGGGAAAGGCGAGAAGTAAATGTTCAGTACTCATCACTGTTAAATTGATTTTAAATTATAAGAGCTACGTCCCTCCCTATAACTTCCCTTCCATTCATACTTGTACATTCAAAAGTGGGTCTTATTATCTGACTATATTCAACACTGGAAATACTGTGCTATTATGAGTATCTCATAGTGATATTATTAGTTAATCAAATCAAAATATAATGAGATATAAGCTTACTGAGAATTATTTCGGCAGACATGGATATAAAAAATAAAGACATATATAATAATATGTACAATTAATTAATTATCAGTACAACAGCTATGTCTGAAATAAGAGATTGCAGTATATCATACAATATATGGGAGTAGAAAAGCAAAAGTTGAAACAAGAAGTAACTGGACAAAAACAAGCAGGTTTGAGCATTTATTTGACTTAGTATATTGCTGTCAAGATCACCTTAAGGTAATGAGGTGCTTTTTAACAGTATCTTTGAAGCAGTTGGCAGATATGGAACCATTAAAATCTTAGGGCAGCGAGTTACAGATTTTAGAGCTTTTCATGCGCACTGAACATGGGGGATATCAAAGAGATTTTTGTCTTGTATTATGCCTATGAGTGTTGTTGCAGCTATCTAGGAAGAATTTCAGAGCAGGGTTTATACTTATTTTCTGTCCTATTATAATATGTACAGTAGTTTGAGTGAATGTTTTGTATGATGAGCAAAAAGCAGTGTAAAAATACCATCGTGAGCAGTCTACACAAATATGGGTATAAAGCCACAATATGTAGAGCAAGCTGTTAGTTACCATTTTGTCCTAGGCACATGTCGATTAGACACTAGGCCTGTTGTATGTATGTGTGTGTGTGTGTAAGGAAACACTTCGAAATGTTTCCGCCCCGCCGGGAATTGAACCCGGGCCCTCCGTGCGTGAAGCAAGAGCTTTAGCCACCACTCACGGTTGAGCTTCATAAAGGGACGCATAATCCCGATAAACTTATCTTTCATAGTGTTTTTATATGGTTAGAAGGCAAATGACTGCCGACAGCTTGAGGGAAATGGACACCAATGCTTTCCATAAGAACATATTTATTGAAAACGTTTCGATTCTGGGACCTTGTATCTGAAGTAATCAGTTCCAGTACAGAAAGGTATACAGGCCTAGCTGACATCAATGACATACTATATAGAAAGTCCCTTGTTATGCAGAGCATTTCGGGCAAATTAGGTCAATTTTGTCCCAGGATGCGACCCACACCAGTCGATCAACTCCCAGGAACCCATTTTACTGATGGGTGAACATAGACAACCGGTGTAAAGAAACACGTCCAATGTTTCTACCCTCGCTGGGAATCGAATCCAGGCCCTTGTGTAAAGCGAGAGTTTTAGCCACCAGGCCACGGTTTGATGACATCATGTGAGAGCACACTCTTGACACATGATAAACTCTGAGTTATTGTGTTCTCTCGTTTGTCAAAGAGGCAAACTATCCACTTAATGTAACAGTTATATTAAATAATTAGTCAGTTTCCATGGTGCCTCGTCAGTTAGTACAAGATATTTAGTAGGATGCATTCGTGAAAAAATAATTCCATTATGCGATTAGTATAGCGATTCATCATTTGAAGGTTAAGTATATTGATACCTTGTCGGCATATACATACAGAGTATACTGAGAGATGTATCAGCGTATTTACAGCTTATTTTAATCTTTATTTTAGTTGAATGAAGTATTGCTGATGTTAGTTTGCATGAGAGAACTAGCCGTAATAATTCTCTCAGTTGACAGGCCTTAAAACTAGCAAACCAACTAACCTGGTCAGTGCACCAATACCAGATGGACCCGATTGTCACACCAAACACCACACCTGGCCACGGGAGGTCTGACCCAAAGATAGGCCTGAAGAAATTCATTGCATAAGGAGGAGGAAGACTGTTAGGGCATACTTCATTGTTTTTGTCGTATAACACCTTGGATGGGGCGGCCTTGAAGTACTCCGTGATCAATCTGTTGTAGCCCCCAACCTCGTTGAAGGCTATAGGAGATAGGATGGTAATACCTCCTTTACTCCTGATCAAACTTATCGGAAGCAGTGTATATATAATTAGAAGTTAAAATAAGTGTCTTATGTTGTATGAAGGGAGATTGTATACATGGATGTGGTGCGAGAAGGTACTCAATAATCCTGGACATACAGAAAGCTATACCAAATACCACAAACATCAACCAGACTACACCAAGCATCCTAAACAAAGAAAACATTTGTGTTGATTACTACTGGTGCGAAATTCACAAACCTTCACAAAAATAAGAAAGAGGATCAAAGGAAAACAAGATTGTAAACTTGTGGAAAAATAATTATAAACATAATTTTTATGTTCATGAATATTCTCTGAATCTGAATTGGTAAGAGGTCAATGCTTACATGGAGATAGAAACAAGTGATAGGTTATCTGTACATTTCAACCTACAACTGAGGCAGGACTTCAGTTGGAGATCGAAATAGTATACAGACAACCTATTACTAAAAAAACAATAAAAAGGCACTGGAATAAGTTTCTTTCTCCTATGTGTAGGTTATTTGTGAACCTATTACTCTATATTCTTTCTGTATGTGGGTATTATCCTCTCACTAACAAGGGCTCAGTACACTCCAACACACCAATAATGAATTAGTATTCCTGCAGGTGAACGCAGATGAAGGGAAAAAACCAGTAAGACTCTTTACCACAGACTAATGTTAGTCACCTGGTCAGTGCACCAGTACCAGATGCCGGAGATGGTGATGCCGAAGATCATGCCTGTCCATGGCATGTCAGATTCCCCGGGCTTATCGGATCTGAAGAAGTGCATGGCGTAGCCAGGGGGCTCCCCACAGTTAATATTACTGTCTACTTGAGAGTATCTGGTCTTGTTGGGTATGGCGTCGAAATAATTCTCCACCAGAGCATTGTATCCGCCCACCTCATGGAAAGCTACGCGACCCAGGGATAGAGGTGTGTTAGCATTATTAGTAACATAAGTGAGGGGAAAATATTATTTTTTTCAACGATTTTGAGCTAGTTTTGTTTGGCTATATTGCTGATTTATAGGAAAACATGGCGAACAAAAAACGTCAGCACGGTTACATTGATAACAAACAAAATATGAGTGGTTATATTGCTAACAAAATATGCGTGGTTATATTGCTAACAAAATATGCGTGGTTATATTGCTAACAAAATATGTTACGTTGCTTATAAAAATGTGCTTACATTGTAACATAAGATTTACTTGGTTATATTAACATACAATATGTATTATGGTATTATTTAGCTAATAAATAGAATACGAATAAAAAACGTGAAGGCACAGTTGCAAATTGAAGATACAAATAAGTCACAGACATATCTGTAAACACTTCTTGAGCCTCAGCGTTGTAGATAGTGGAACAACCTGAATAAAGTGGGAAAGACAAACTCCATATACAACTTTAGGGTGAAACTATAAGGTCCATAAGGCTAAGAGTAAATTTGGTCACGATTAAGAGGCAAGGTCAGGAGCGTAGACTAATCCTACAACCACAATTAGGTAAACATGATAAAGCTGTCAACATGACCCACGAAATCGTAATGACACGATTGCAAACAAACCATACCACGGGTGGGGTTCGAACCCGCGGTCAGAGAGTCTCAGACGGTCTGGAGTTCTGAGACTCTCTGACCGCGGGTTCGAACCCCACCCGTGGTATGGTTTATGATAAAGCTCTTGGAGCAGGGAGACAGTGGACCTAATAGCGACATCGAAGAGGTGGAACCAGGAGCTGTGACTCTACCCCTGCAACAACAAATAGAAAAGTACACGCCTATACTCACTCATGCCCATGAGGATGAGGGCACCAACGACCATAAGAATGGTCTGCACAAAATCTGTCCAGATGACAGCCGTGAGTCCTCCTGAGATAGTGAAAATAGATGCTATGGCCAACAGGATCAAGATGCTAATATACATCCACTCCTCACTGTTCTTGTTCAGTGTCTGCTGGATGAACAGTGCCCCTGCATACAGGTCAGCCTGTAACAGTAAATTTACTTAGGTTCGTTACACAAGTTTTGATTTGTTTTTTACAATTGTCTTACACAGTTACATATGAGTAAATTACCTAGGATAATGCAATAAAGTAAAACAAAATGACTTATTTCACAAACGCTATCAAAGTCGTAATAATTGTGAAGGTGAAGAAAGGTCTTACAAGAAGAGTAATTTGAAGTTTGTCTTTAGGAGAGTTCCATCTTGCAATGAAGTCTACCAAAAATTTTGAAAGTTTCAACTGACAACAACTGACTGATGCTGTAATTGTTCTGGTGAATTTTCAACAAGGAATAAAACGAAGCAGACTTAATTAATATAACATAGCAACACCTAAAAAAATAGGCATTTGAAAAATAGGTGTTTTAGCGTAAGAGATTGTAATTTGTAGTTAAATAAGAGAGAATGTGTGAAATCTCTGAACAAACTGTTGCAAATATAATAATATTCACGGAGGAGCGCTAAACCCATAGAGGTCATATAGTGCCTGAAATGGGAAGTAATCAGGTTTGACCCAAGGCAGCTTTAATTTCTAGGATCAAGAGCCCTTTACTAGTATTAGTGTATCTCCTTGAAGCAGCGCTGTATGACCCTTATGGGTTTAGCGCTTAGCTATGATTATAATATTAATAATTAATATCTCCTTGAAGGGAAACAGTTGGCGAGTGTGTCAGCCGAGAGACGGCGCGCCTGAGCTACTGTGTGTGGACTGACACTCCAGTCACCAGTGAGTGTGCAGTGTGACGCAAGTCTATATCTCTCCTTGGCATCATGTAGAGCCGAATTTTGAAGGTCCTGATTGAACCATAAAGGATATGCAGTATGTGTAATGTGAACTGAAGCCATCAACATTAGTACTTAGGTATTTATATGGGATGTTTGTTGTCATCTTGGCCTGTAAAATATGTTGGTGTCAATTTTTTTAGTGTATTTGTGTGATTTTATTTAACCCTTAGGGTTCAGCGTTTATATATATATATATATATATATATATATATATATATATATATATATATATATATATATGAAAGTCATGTGGGAAGTACATGCTTACGGATATTTTGGTGAAGATGGAGAGGAGGAGAGCGAGACAGGAGAGGTAGACTCTGATTCTCTGGCCTCCAAACCTCTCTCTTAGGTATTCTGGCATTGTATACACACCTGAGCTCATGTACACTGGCACGAACACCCAACCAAGTAACATCAGCACGAAAACTGCCTGAAAATGTGAAGAACATTAGGTGTATATTAAACACACATCAACATCAGGACGCACACTACTTCAGCACGTAAACTATCTGAAAGTACACAAATAACCAGCATATAATATAATATCTTTATTTACTACATGTACAAGGTATACAAGCCTAGCTGACATCAATGACATACTACTATATAGAAAGCCGCTTGTTATGCAGAGCATTGTGGGCAAATTAGGTCCTTGTCCCAGGATGCGACCCACACCAGTCGACTAACTCCCAGTTACCCTCGCAGACCCTCGCCGTGTGAAGCGAGAGCTTTAGCGATCAGGCCACGGGGCACCGTGAGAAAGATTACGACGTTTCGATCCGACTTGGACCATTTACAAGTCACACTAACACGAAGGTGTTAGTGTGACTTGTAAACTTCTCTCATATATGCGGGTTATTTATGTATTGTTGCAGTCATGGTATTGTGCGTTTTTGTTCTTTATCTGAAAGTGTCAAGAACGTTAAGTTTACATAGAACTAAACACCCCTTAACAGTACCAGCAAGTAAACTTCCTGGAGATCTACAATGATAAAACCAAAAATACTTAGCAACGGGAACCTTTATTGCACAATGTTTCGCTCAAGTGTCAGACTAAAGAAAACACTAATGAAACCTGGAATCAATCCTTACGTTTAACTCGAAAGCACCGATTCCAATACCCGAGGCTGCTCCTGATCCCGCCAGCCCGATAAAGTGACCTGACCCAATGTTACTGGCGAAGAGTGATGCACCCACCTGGGGGGAAAAAACAGTGGTTATTGTGGGCAGTGACATCAATATGTGTGTAGAGGAAACAGTATGGGTAGGGGCATTAGTATAGGCAAGATCAATGTGGGTATGAGCATGGGCCATCAGTTGGGTATGGAAATATCAAAGTGGGTGTGGAACATTATAATAATAATAATAATAATCCCAGAATTGGTATAATATACATCTGACTAGATAAATCTAAGGCTGATCCAACTGACTTACGGATTATTTAGAGGCATGGACAGACTTACGGGTGTATCTAAGGACTGTCAAAGGGAATTATAATTCGGTGTGATTCTCTTTTAAGAGACAAGAGACTTACTGGTATCCAGTGCATGTTTCGAGAAGCGAGGAAGTAGCTGGAGATGCTGCCTCTCTTAATTTTCCAGGAAGACTGTGGAAAGACAAAAACAGTTTTAGCTAGTAATCAAATTACCACCACCACCCCGGACTTTGTACTTGGTAAGAGCATTTTATCTGTTATAAACTAATAATTACATTTCATAAAATTATTTTCATGCCTTTCCAGTTTATTTTCACTCTTTCATCTCTAAACTCCATAACTCTATCTATCAGTGTGTTCAATATCTCTGTTAATATTGTCTTCCACCACAGATAATGCATCGACTCAAAATTTCCAAGGTTCTGACCCTTTCTATGTAAACTACGTGATAATTTCGTGATAATGTGGGTAGAGGCATATGTTGGTCGGTTTTCAAACTCTGAGGCTGAAGAAATATGTCCTCACATCCCTGTGATATATCTGCATTTTTTAACTTCCAGCTATGCATATCTGTGTGATGTACAGAGAGGTAAAATGGGCCTAAATGAATCAGTCTGTCTTTTTGTCTCTTCTGTGTGTCTGTGTGTGTTTGTTAGTGACTTATTCACAATGTGTAAACGTCACTTGCTCAAATATTATATTTAAAAGACCTACTATTTCTCTGTGTATATAAAAAAATAAGGACTTCTCTCCCACTCTGCATAATATATTACCTATGCTGGGGCCGTTTAAGACTCGTTACACTATCTTAGCAACAGTGAAATTTCTGCCTGTTATTAAGAGGATGCGCTGCTGCTGCCATCCATAGAAGCAACGTCTACCACAATGACGTGTCTGCTAGCAGACACCACCTTCTGCTCTATGTCATCGTATGCCGGTTGCTTCTTACCCACCATATTTCTTTTATAGTTATGGGAAAGCGATAAACCCATAGGGAGTCACATACAGCGCCTGGGACAGAGTGCAATGGACAAGTGTAGTAGTAGCAGCAGCAACACACATAAGATGCATTCTTGAGCTTCCCCAGCACTCAGGCTTCATGCCCAAAGCTGGGGTGTGACTCCAAAAGGATCCTGTAGTGCTTCCTGCCTTTACACCTCCTAACATCGTCTGCTGCTATGCAGCTGCCACACCCTTCGAGCCCAGTGTGGGAGGGGTTTGTGGTAGCCCAATGTGCTTAGCTATTCCCTCCGAGCCCCGTGGTGGCGGGGAATGGGGCTAGGCCTGGGGACAGCTGGTTCCAGAAGATGGCAGACATTGGTCTGAGACACTTCGACAGGGAGCCCGGGCCGGGCGATTATATAGGCGAACCTACAACAGAGCAGCGCCTGGGAATGAGGTAATCACGTCTGATTCAAGGGAAAGGTAGCTCCAGTTACTGTATCAAGTCACTCTTAGACATTATTATTAAATAAAACAAGTAGTTAGGTTAAAGCAATTAAAGTTCCCAGGTCCCGGCGAACTGTTTTCAAGGGTCCTTTAAGAATGCAAAATGGAGCTTAGTAAGCCGCTAACTAGTCTGTTCAGAACATCACTGCAAATGGTTATCTTATCTGATATGTCGAAGATAGCCTGTGTGATTCCTATCTACAAAACAATTATTGGAATCAATAGTAACGGATATAATTTGAAGCCACCTTGATCATAATTTGATTCAGGTGACGCTCTTCTCTGACAAACTTACTATTTTTCTTTAACAAGGTATTTGAGGCAGTAGACCATGATAAAGGACTTGAGAGTTATGGAAAACAGAAAGCTGACTGTGTAAGCATCTATAATAAGGCTAACAAATTGTTTGAATTTACAGTATATCAAGACGTATAAGAGACAAGTGTCTAAAGGTTCTGCAGCTCTACACATCATTAGTAAAGCCTCGTGGATACAGTTGGATATAAATTTGTTAGAAACATAGGTGCTCTTTCATACGAAGATATATTGAGAGCCCTGAAACTAGACTCTCCTGAAAGACGTAGGATAAGGGGAGGTATATTTAGTGTATACAAGTGGAAGACAGGTATATAGGAGATATAGAAAGGATGATGTGGATATCAAATCAAGAAATAACTCGAAATAACGGTTACAAGTTGAATATATTCAGATTTAGAAAAAAAAAAAACTGGTTTGGAAACAGTTGTTGATAAGTGGAACAATCTGCCAAGTAGAAGGGTTTGGTTTGAGAAAGATAAGCCTAGTAAAGGCTAGTAGGTATACTGCTGTGCTTCACTATTCTTGTTATCTGGTCTCAGCAAATGGTTATAATCGTAACCATAATTTATAAAGGGTGGACGGGTCAGCGATAGGCCTCGGTCAGATGACCAAAAGCTCCAGGTGTGGGTCATCATATGACTAAAGACCCGCGGCAGTAAACACTTGACCTGTTTCCTGACAAACCTTACTTAACCTAACCTGGTCTCAGCAGCCCCACGCCAGCGGTGAAGAGCCAAGTGCTCTAATACATCAATATATTAAATGGAAATATATACTAACAGGGTGATGATAATGACAGTGTGCGGGTTAGGGTATTTTATTAAAAGATGGTTTGTTCTCCAGGACCTTATCAATTCATTAACTGATAAAGTTCCTGGCGGATGAAATGTGTAAAAAACTACCATAACTTGCACATTGTGTTAACATCATGCTCTACTCTCAAGAAAAGTTTCTTGAAGCCGGTGAGGGGCTCTTGATCCAAGGAATTAGACCTACTTCTCTTGGATAAAACCTGAATGCCTCCCATTCCCCAGGCGCTATGACCTCTTGAGTTTAGCGCTCCCCTCCTTAATATAATAATCATATTTAGCACCTTGAGCATGACAAAAATAACTGTTTAAGCACTGACAATTTTCAAGATGTTCTTAATGGCCTATGGAGCGGATCATTATATCTGAGATCCAAACACACAAGAAAAAAAAAGTAATAGGTCGAAGAGAATCTAGTTGGAGGTTGAGATATACAGCCTATCACTCCTGTTCCTTGATCAAGGGTGAGAGAAGTGCGTTAGGTTAGTGGTGGGTTTGGTTAAGAGGCACGTAACTTCCCCTGTCTTCTAATAACATTCATTTTTCCACTATAATCTACCTTGTCCATAATTACTATCGCATTTACTTTGTCTGTTTCGTAAGGTGAAGTCCAGGATCTTTACTTAATTCATGGTATAACTTAACAAATATTTGAGGACAATTGTTGTTGTAGAGGTGTGAGCTTTGCTCACACAAAGCAAATGGGACAGTAATTATGGACAAGGTAGATTATAGTGGAAGACGGGGGAACTTACGTGCCCCTTAAAGTGGTTGATTAGATGGGTTATAAGGCTTCAAGACTATCAGCTACACGAGTCATTAATACTGCAAGTTACAAGTGCACCACCACTTAAGGATACTTAAATTCTTAAAATAAGGAATATAGTAAACTCTTAAAGTAGATGTTCTAGCAGGTTTAGATCTGCGAATGTGTATTATTTCACTAAAAATATCATGTCTGTTCAACCCATCATCTTAGCACTTAACTTTATATTATTATACACACACAACCCGCAAATAGAAAACAGGAGGCTACGACGATGTTTCGGTCCGACTTGGACCGAAACGTCGTCGTAAGCTATTGTTCCAGTCACGGTATTGTGCCTTTTTTGTTATTTATATTATTATTATCATCACCCCATCATTCAAATGAAAGTCAGTATTTCACCACTGCTAAGACAGTCGAATGGGTGACTTTATGAACCTTAAACAATAATTATACTGATAATTGTGGAGTGCGCTGGATGGGTCCCCGTTTTCTATTAGCCATTTAAGAGTATTAATCGCCTCTGTATTATTTCACTTATTGGCGTTACAGCATATTTGGTCAATTCTTATTAATAAACGAAATTCAAACTTATTACTAGATGTTTATTCTTTTGTGGTAAAGGCCAACATAAATAAAATGCCCTGCACACAAAAAAACGCCCATAATTTATAAGCGAAAACTTACTGGAATATCCGAAGAGTTACTAGGATGAATGAGACTTGTTCAACACTTGGGTATTTTATTGTGATGCTTCGCCAACTAGTGGCTGTATCAGTCTCATACAGAAACGGTGCGAGACGTGAAGAGACAGGTGATCAGTCCCTCAACCTCAACTGATATGTATTGTCCCTCTGAAGTACTGCTGTGGAACTTATCATCTCAAATTACCTTTTCACGTCTTAACACTATTTCTTCTCTGTGTGAGATAGGTAGAACCACTGGTTCTACCTATCTCACTACCTAAGTGTTGTATATGTGACTTATTCATCTGTATTATATCTTTATAAACCATTAACATAATAAGGCTTATTAGGATATCCGAAGACAATAGGATATCTGAAAACATACTAGGATGCCTGACAACATACTAGGATACCTGAAGACATACTAGGATACCTGAAGACATACTAGGATGCCTGAAAACATACTAGGATACCTGAAGACATACTAAGATATCTAAAGACATACTAGGATATCTGAAGACATGCTAGGATATCTGAAGACATACCAGGATAGCTGAAGACATACCAGGATAGCTGAAGACATACCAGGATAGCTGAAGACATACCAGGATAGCTGAAGACATACCAGGATAGCTGAAGACATACCAGGATAGCTGAAGACATACCAGGATAGCTGAAGACATACCAGGATAGCTGAAGACATACCAGGATAGCTGAAGACATACCAGGATAGCTGAAGACATACCAGGATAGCTGAAGACATACCAGGATAGCTGAAGACATACCAGGATAGCTGAAGACATACCAGGATAGCTGAAGACATACCAGGATAGCTGAAGACATACCAGGATAGCTGAAGACATACCAGGATAGCTGAAGACATACCAGGATAGCTGAAGACATACCAGGATAGCTGAAGACATACCAGGATAGCTGAAGACACTAGCATATCTGAAGACATACTAGGATATCTGAAGACATACTAAGTTGAAGACATACCAGGATATCTGAAGACATACCAGGATAGCTGAAGACTTACTATTAGCCCAACAGCCAGTACGAAGACAAAATAGAGGACCAAAACAAGGATGTCCGGCCACTTAATATTTATGCCTTCGTTCGCCATTGCGTCTTCCTTTAGTCGAGTGTCTGGTTTTTTTTTCTATATATACGAAATCTGCTAAAACAGAAGAGGTAGTGAAGGTATTACATTCACACTGCCAACGCGCTAGTCACTAACTGATGGTGTGATGGTGGTGGGTGTTATATACCCTTGGGTCTCCCCCCTCCCGTCACCGCCTCACCTGTTTTTTTTTTTTTTTTTTTGGTAACAAGGGTATGTACAGTGGTAAATCTCAGTGTATAAACACTTCAGCATATACACGCTGAGATATACTCTTGGACTCCCTTCCCCACTCCAGTATGTATTTTCTGTAACACTTCAGTGTATATACACTCAGATGTACATTTCAGTTTATATATATATATATATATATATATATATATATATATATATATATATATATATATATATATATATATATATATATATATATATAATAGCAACCACGAACAAGAACCACTTGTTCGTGGTTGCATTAATAGTATATGTAGTGGTTGTGAAAGCTGGTATATCATACGGGGAGTAGAATGAAATGGGCTCTGAGGTTGGTACACCAACTTATGTCCTGGCATCATGAAGCAAGCCTAGTTCGTTAGGCTCATGATATTTGTAGGATTTTCTGGTCGAGTGGATAGAACGTCGTAAATTTTGACGTGCGTCCCACGAGGCAAGATAAAACAACACGGGATCGATCCCCCGGCTAGCCGCAGTGTGTTATTATACACACACACACACACACACAAGGCTGGTTCCAGAGCTACGAAGGTTAAGGGAAATCGGCCTGACGACACTGGAGGACAGGAGGGTCAGGGGAGACATGATAACGACATACAAAATACTGCGTGGAATAGATAAGGTGGACAGAGACGGGATGTTCCAGAGAGGGGACACAGAAACAAGGGGTCACAATTGGAAGTTGAAGACTCAGATGAGTCAAAGGGATGTTTGGAAATATTTCTTCAATCACAGAGTTGTTAGGAAGTGGAATAGTCTTGCAAGTGATGTAGTGGAGGCAGGAACCATACATAGTTTTAAGACGAGGTATGATAAAGCTCATGGAGCAGGGAGAGGGAGGACCCAGTAGCTGTTAGTGAAGAGGCGGAGCCAGGAGCTGTGTCTCGACCCCTGCAACCACAAATAGGTGAGTACACACACACATAAAATGATAGATGCATATCTCTGTGAATATACACTAAGGTGTAATCAATGCAGCACAGTGTATATACGCAGTCATGACTTTTTCCTATGTGTGGGTTATTTGTGTATTGTTCCAGTCACGGTATTATGCCATTTTGTTCTTTTTCAGTCTATATAAAGCAGGAGCTTGCTTTAATCTCTGTTTTCGGTATTAAGGTAATTTTCACCGATGGTACACAACCAGCATTTTAAGTAGATTATCCTTAGTCCTTAAAATAAATATCCACCAGAAGAATTTCGGAATTCAGTCGAAGTTTATTGTGAAAATGTTAGTAACATTGTGCATTTCATTTATTAAAAAAAGAGGTAGTTAAAGGGGTTTAAAACCTATCGACTACAATAAGGTTTATTAATGTAGGCTGCGTGTAGCCTTTTCTCCGCCATGGAGATTTATTTATGCCGATAATTAAAAAATACTGTTGTTGTTTAATGTAGAGGAATATTGATTATTTTAATTAGACAAATTCTCTATATACTAGTATCATAAATTGTTTTTGTTCTTTTATTATGCTATCTTTATATTATTTTATAATTGTTATTAGATTTCTTATTTGTTATCGATTAACACGGCCTGAGGTATAGCTTCTGTCCTGAGTAGCTAGAAATGAGATTAGGGTTGATGACTTGGTATACGGTTATCTGGAGTGCGTGGAAAAATCACTTACACGGAGTCAAGGGCCTTATCATGACCATGTAGTTATTTCCTGTAAGTCAAGTGAGTGGCCCAGTATTACGCAGTCTGGGAAGCGTTGCCCATGTTAAGAGGACGAGGGTCATCTACACTGATAGAGCAATAGATGAATCAAATGAGCTCTGGTCACCCCTGAATTTTAGATATTCTTTCCTTTCTTGAATCAAATCTCGTCCCCCCTCCTCTCCTTTTCCTCTTGGGTTATCCTGAATTACTAACCCTCTTGGTTAATAATCCAAATTAAGTCTTCTTGTTCTATGTGTACTTATAAAGGACTGATAATTGTTGTAAGTCTTACTACCCCAGTGGCAGACTCCAAGTATTTAGTGGGGTCATTTAATTCTAACTAGACTTGAAGATCTGTTTACTTTTAATTCTAGCTATAATTATTAATATTTAACAGCCCACCTGGCTTAGGACCTGACACCGCCACCAACCGTGTTATGTATCCTGTCAGACACACACACATTTGTATATCTGCAATACCTTACACATTTACACTAATCTTATTGAGATAGGCTATTTTCTCTTAAGTCTCGACCCATAATCCACTGATTTAGATATAAATACACATGGGATAGAACTGAGCACATCATAATTCAATAGTTTTATTTCGATCTCACTACACGAAATAACATATTACAATCTTATTGAGCACTTCATTAGGGGAGGGACATTATAAGAGGGAAAAAGATGTGGCCTGGGGGTTACTTACGCTAAGTCCATTGTTCTGAAACTATCCAGCGGGGCCGTGAGACCTCCGGAATGAAACAAAAATGTGTCTTGAATGAGCTGTCTAAACTCTAGAATGACGACCAGTGCGTATCTGCACTGCCTTTTATAATCTCCTTGGCGCCAGGTCCCTCATGCTTACGCTTGTGAGAATTCGTCTTTGGCCAGTCCCTTTTTCTTGGTCAATTATATAACTTTCCTTGACTGCCTGCGTCACACCGACCTCGTCTCGGAGCGGCGTCCCCTATGTTACAGGTCTTTAATTTTTCCCCCTGGCCTTTTCCCCCCATGACCTGACCTCGTTTTCAGCTGCGTGATAGGCGCCACGAGGCGGATTAACTAGACTGAACTAGTTCCATTATCTCTGTATAACGTAATGACTCGAGACTTGTTTCAATAAGTAGTGACATCTGACGATTTAAAATAGGATAAAATTGTATCCTGTATCACAGGGTGATGTTTTTAACCGACCGTGAGGGAGAGAAAGTGTGAGGAATAATTATGAATGGATAAAATATTGAGACATTTCAATGAAAGGACAAAAACATTGAGACGGTTAAACTAGGAAAGAAAATACTGAAACAGTTAAATGAAGTAACAAGATGTTGAGATACTTTTAAAGGAAGAAATAAAATATTGAAAGAGTTAAACGAAGGAATAAACAGTTAAGCAGTGGGACAAAATATCAACACAGAGAGATGGTTGAGTCATGAATATTTTACATACATTGCATGATACTACATAAGTGCACGCTCAAAACACCTTTACCCCGATTTTTTCCTTGTACGTCAAAAATTTGCTTGGCTGCGATGCTGAATGCTTTAAAGCTGCTTGCTAACCTAGGTATATAATATACCTCTGTAATCTTTTGACAACCGCCCACATGATGGGTAGGGGGTGCATAATAAAGATATTAAACTAACCTAGGTAGTAGTCGCTTAATAGGCGCGACGAGGCACCTTTGTATTCTTTCTAGACTAAGCTAGTTGTAAATGGTATGGTGATACTGACAAATTGTGGAAAAGGACGCTTGTGTATAGTTCAGGACATATATTGGAGGAAACGTGTTGTCAGGCTTGGCTTCTTCATTCCTAATGCAGAGTAAGCTAAAACAAGTTAATTATAAACAGTGCGGATGACCTGAGTTTGTTTAATTGATGTTAGCGCTAAACCCATGTGGATCATTCAGCACAAGACGTGGTAGAGGCTTGATCCTCCGTCTGCTGAGCGCCAGTCAAATATTAATTATTATTTTTTTAATTTTATTTAAGAGGACAAAACATATAATAACACAATTCCAATAACAAAATTCAAACATGAATAGTACTTGCAAATTACAAGTGCTGACCATAACTCAACACGTATCTCGTAAAATCCAAAATGACACATTTTTTCACAATTTGCTATGAAATTAGACACCACATACTCTCAAATATGTGCAAGGACATTCCCTGAGGACTAATAACATAATGCACATACAAAATAATAGCCAAAATACCAAATGAAGGCAATCAGTTAACAAAATATAAACATACTAACATGCACCTAATAAAATCCCTACCCATCTTCATGATACATAAACATACAATACCAGTATAAATATATATACAATCGCCTCAGGCTTATCTACAATAAATTTATGAATGCAGGTGTATACATACTGAAAATAAACAACAATAACCAAAACCTAATACCCATTATATTACATACACTGCGGTGTACAGGACTACCCACCCGTGAAAACCCGTTCTCACAATGTATAATAGAACACGTAGCAATACTAAAATTCCAATGTGAATTCTTAAATATTTTTTTTTTTTTTTGATTATTAGTTTATTTGGAGATACATATATACAAATATATTATACAGAGCCATGCCATGGTCTGAAACAAAGCTTATATAACAAAATAAGCAGTATAGAACAAAATTAACAACATAACAACACCCTTATTAGTTAGTCTGGGGTAATATATTAACCATGAACAATAAATGCATAGGTAAAGCGACAACATGCCATGTCTTACGTAACCCCTACATGTCGTACAATGACATGCTGAAATAAAAATTAACTAAACATATTAAATCGGAACAACAATCGTACTTTTGTTGAGAGTTTTAATGTGAATTTCCATTAAGGGACATAATTATACCAACACAGTACACAAGACACTACCCTGCCAAGACAATTAACACCAAAATCCATACATTAACATCACAATCAGTATAACAGAAATGGTACTATAAGCAGTGAAACAGAATTTATAACATGAAGCATACAATTTTTTTTTTTTTTTTATTAAATTATTTTATTTGAAACATAAACCCGACACATAAAGGTTTATCGTACATCACTTGTTTATATATTTATTCAGAGAACATACATAATAAATTTTACCAATTTATCCCACAAAACCACATAGACTTTGATACACCAATCATGATATCCGAGTGCAAACCTGAACAGATATATATCATGATGAGAAATGATGCCGGATATGAATCCAACGAATTTGCATCAACAACTAAGTCAACAAAAGTAACTACCAAACCAAAGCAAATGTCACATAGTAAGGATTATAACTCAAAGAAAACTTACTTTGACATAGCAACGAGAAAACCAGCGCACCACAAGAATACCTTGACCATAGTCTACGGATTCATTACAATCCCAACCTAAGACTATCATGTACAGTACAGTAGTGACTGAAGAAACCTCCTCTTCCTCACCCCCCTCAGCCAAACCAAAGCCCTTGCACCGAAAAAAAACCCATGAATTTAAAGGTAACCAAAAGAAAGAAACCACACACATACAGCCTCGACTAAATCAACCCTATGCCCCGAAAGTCGTCCGTCAAACCCTGACCCACACACAGTGCCAAGTCACCCGTATGTCTACCCCAATACTCACCCCTTAAAACCCCCAACCAAGCAAACCCTCCTCACCCTTTCCCTACACCAGCATACATACAAATGAAAAACCCCTTATATAAGCAACGTTTGTCACCCGACCACCCAATACGTATCAGTCGTCAAGCCCTCTTCCAACTCACGTCTACCCCAATAGATCCGCAATCCTCAACTCCCTGTACGATTGATTGAAATCAGTTTCCCATGCTCTCCCATACACTACACGATTTCTGCATTTCGTCCTATAGATGCAAGCAGAAAGAGCTTTGACCCTTTCCCCTGCTCCCAAATCCCTAAGTCTCCATGAACCACATACAAAATCTACTAGATAATACATGAGACCCCTTCGCGTCTGAGCATTAAGTCCCCTGAGGTCTAGAAACATTGCCCTCAAAAACGAGATGCCCCCACCCCCCATATGGCGAAGCCCCCTCCCGGCCCACTCCCGTATTGGCCCCAAAGATTCACAAAAATATATCCCATGCAGTGTAGTATCCAATTCCCCACATCTCACACATGCACCATCTCTCACCAAACCCATGCTCACTAAAGAAGCCTTTGATGCTACAGCATCATGTAAAAACCTAAACATGAACTCCCGATCCCTAGACCTCAGCTTCAACCCCTTTAATCCCCCATATCTCAGCCCAACCATACATAGGATATATCGACACGCATTCTATCACCTGATGAGATCCCCCCAAAATACCTAGCCTACCAACCGAGATGTCCTGCGGGTGTCTTACCACCATCAAACTTCTTAATATGTCCTTACCATATACCAGAGACCTGTCATCCCACCATTCACTCATCTCCCGGAGTACCCCCCACTCCTTCTTCCCCTGACCTGCCTAATCCACCCCTCCGCACCAGACAACGTTTGAGGTACAAGCACAATTAATTATTAGACGGTCACAACACCTGCGACCTTACCTCATTGCATCATTTGTTTGGTGAGGCGGACAATATGTTGGACAAATATGTAAGTTTGAGAGAGAGGTTGGATTCCAGCAGGACCTGTCTATCATACACCAGTACGAAGATTGAAACACATGTGGGAAACTATGGGGATGAGGTTCACAGATACATTCCTGAAATATTTCATCCACATAATTTGAGGGGGGCACAACTAAGCAACAAGTTTTTGTACTTACCAATGTTAGTTGTACCTCAGAGCCAGGTGGGATTTTAGAGACACTAGGCTGCACCATGTCTCTCCTCTGAGACCCACACACACTCTTTCCCACCCACAAAGTCGGGCCTATCAAATATTACAAAACAAAATTAATACCAATAATGGTGAATTACAGGATATTGAGTGGACTGTATGATGATTTGTGACTTTGAAAAATAATGGGGGGGGGGATCTGTTGAGTATACAACATTTTACAAAAAATTATGCATATTATATAATGAGCACTTACCATTTAATTACTGGATCACAATTATTCTATTTATGTAACATACCCTAACGCTACTACTACAGCTAGAATTTACGATGGCCAACGCAAAACTACTGTACATTATGGGTAAGCGTCACTTAGCTAAGGTGTGCTCCTAGGGAATTTACGATGGCCAATGCAAAACTACTGTACATTATGGGTAGCGTCACTTAGCTAAGGTGTGCTCCTAGGAAGAACCGATGTCGAAGGATGTGCAGTTCAGTGACCTACTGTGACTTAAGTCACACTTACCTCACCCAAATTACTTGCAGGTAATAATTCAGGTAATGTCCTGTAAACCTGCAGGTAATTTACTCACATAATAATAATAATAATAATAATAATAATAATAATAATAATAATAATAATTTTTCAAATAGTATATATTTATATATATATATATACACACACTAAATCCACGAACACTTGAAGCGCGAACAGAAAATGGAGGACCAGCGAGCTCTGCTCCTTTTTTTTTTTTTTTTTTTTTTGTATTCTAATGTCAGCCACACATTTGTTCCAGGGTCACAATCACACATATGGCTTTCTTGAAGCCAAAGTACTAACGTTGATTAGGAGGATGAGCTGCATGACGTGGCTCCACTTAACATGTGACGCCCTGGCAACTGGCCGAGTTGCCAGTACCTTGAGCCGGCCCTCCCCATGGAATATTTCACAGATAGTTTTTCCCAAGAATAACACATACAACAGCATACTGAGGGTGCTCCCATAATGTGACTAAAATATGAAAGCAACACACTGCGGGTGTATCTAACGTATTAATTACTGACGGTCACAATACCTGCGACACTGCCATATTGCATCATTTGTTTTGTGTTTTGTCTAGTGACTTTCACTTTTTTTTTTTTTGTATTGGCTACATCGCCGTGAGGATGGAAATGTCTGCCTCATTAACCGACTGTCCAGCTTCCTTGTTGTGTGTAAATGACAAATATGTTTGCCTGAGTTTGGACATTTTTGAGCTCCAGCTCTTGGGTAGTTATTTTAATATCTTTATTATGCAGCCCATATCCATGGTGTGGGCAGTAATCAAAAGATTACAGAGGTACATAATGGGTCCAGGGACTGGACCGCAAAGTTCTGACAGCTCTTGGGCCAGTCGCTTTTCGTAGTCCATTTGGATTTAAGCTTGTTGTACCCTAATTATCTGCTCTTGAATCCATATATGGAGTACTCACCGAGTTGTGCCTGCCTGGTCGAACTCCAGCTCCTGGTCATCATCACTAATCACCGTCACGACTAGGATTACCATGATTATAATCACCATCGTCATCACTATCATCATATTCATCTGTGTACTCACCTATTTATGGTTGCAGCTTCTGGCCCTGCCTCTTCGCTGGTCGCTACTAAGTCCACTCTCTCCCTGCCCCAAGGGCTTTACCGTGCCTCTTCTTAAAGCTATGTATGGATCCTGCCTCCATCGCTCTCCAGATTGTTCCACTTCCTGACAACTCTATGACTGAAAAAATAATTCCTAACATCCCTGTGACTCATCTGAGTTTTCAGTTTCCAGTTGTGACCCCTTGTTTGTGTACTCATCTAATTGTACTCACCTAATTGTGGTTGCAGGGGTCTAGACTCAGCTCTTGGCCCCGCCTCTTCGCTGTCCGCTACTGGGTCTCTGCTCTCCCTGCTCCATGAGCTTTATCATACCTTGTCTTAAAACTATGTATGGTTCCCGCCTCCATGTGTATGTACTCACCTAGTTGTACTCACCTAGTTGTGGTTGCAGGGGTCGAGACATAGCTCCTGGCCCCGCCTCTTCACTGGCCGCTACTGGGTCACTCTCCCTGCGCCATGAGCTTTATCATACCTCTTCTTAAAGCTGTGTATGGAACCTGCCTCCACTACATCGCTTCCCAAGCTATTCCACTTCCCGACTACTCTGTGACTGAAGAAATATTTCCTAACATCCCTGTGATTCATCTGAGTGTGTGTATGTGTGTGTGTACTCACCTAGTTGTGGTTGCAGGGGTCGATTCATAGCTCCTGGCCCCGCCTCTTCACTGACCGCTACTAGGTCCTCTCCCTGCTCCATGAGCTTTATCATACCTCGTCGTAAAGCTATGTATGGTTCCTGCCTCCACTACATCACTTGCTAGACTATTCCACTTCCTGACAACTCTGTGACTGAAGAAATACTTCCTAACATCCCTTTGACTCGTCAGAGTCTTCAACTTCCAATTGTGACCCCTTGTTTCTGTGTCCCCTCTCTGGAACATCCCGTCTCTGTTTGTTTGTGTGTGTGTGTGTGTGTGTGTGTGTGTGTGTGTGCTGTGTGTTGTCGTAGGAGTAAAATGTTTTCCACACTGATAATATCCTGAGACTCGATGCTATATATTATTACCAAGTGCTGTATGAGTTTCTAAGGTACATTTATGTGTTCTACCCCACCGGGAATTGAACCCGGCCCCTCCGTGCGTGAAGCAAGAGCTTTACCCACTAGGCCACTGGGGCGTGGTGTGTGTGTGTGTGTGTGTGTGTGTGTGTGTGTGTGTGTGGTGTGTGTGTGTGTGTATGATAAGGAAGTGAAAATGTTTTCCACTTACTGATAATATCCCGAGAAACTCGACCCGCTATCAAGGATTATTAACCCACAGTGCTGATATGCACGCTTTTTCCTTATTAGGTACATTTATGTAAAAAAAAAGTACAAATGTGCGTTGTATCTTATGTTTCAATACATATCATTCGCTTGTAGGTTTTTATTAGTTATTTAAAAAAAAGTAATATTTTATTTCTGGCACATTCCGAATTACACTTATTTCTTGCATCTCAATTACACTTTTTTATGTATCTTAATTACACTCTATGTATCTCAGATACTTGATAACTCTTCAACACTTTTACGCTATTATTTTTTTCCCTACTAAAATAAGTACTGTAATTCCTACGTGATTATTACAGTAATAAAGATTTATTTTGTGTTGTTGTTGTTGGTGTGTTTGTGGTGCTGTTGTTGGTGTGTTTGTGGTGCTGTTGTTGGTGTGTTTGTGGTGCTGTTGTTGGTGTGTTTGTAGTGATGTTGATGGTGTGTTTGTGGTGCTGTTGTTGGTGTGTTTGTGGTGCTGTTGTTGGTGTGTTTTTGGTGCTGTTGTTGGTGTGTTTGTGGTGCTGTTGTTGGTGTGTTTGTGGTGCTGTTTTTGGTGCCGTTGTTGGTGTTTTTTCTGTGCTGTTGATAGTGTTTGTGGTGCTGTTGTTGGTGTGTTTGTGGTGCTGTTGTTGGTGTGTTTGTGCTGCTGTTGTTGGTGTGTTTGTGGTGCTGTTGTTGGTGTGTTTGTAGTGATGTTGATGGTGTATTTGTGGTGCTGTTGTTGGTGTGTTTGTGGTGCTGTTGTTATTGTGTTTGTGCTGCTGTTGTTGGTGTGTTTGTGGTGCTGTTGATAGTGTGTTTGTGGTGCTGTTGTTGGTGTGTTTGTGGTGCTGTTGTTGGTGTGTTTGTGGTGCTGTTGTTGGTGTGTTTGTGGTGCTGTTGTTGGTGTGTTTGTGGTGCTGTTGTTGGTGTGTTTGTGGTGCTGTTGTTGGTGTGTTTGTGGTGCTTTGTTGGTGTGTTTGTGTGTGTTGTTGGTGTGTTTTGTGTGCTGTTGTTGGTGTGTTTGAGGTGCTGTTGTTGGTGTGTTTGTGGTGCTGTTGTTGGTGTTTTTGTGTGCTGTTGTTGGTGTGTTTGTGGTGCTGTTGTTGGTGTGTTTGTGGTGCTGTTTTTGTGCTGTTGTGTGTGTTTTTGCTGTTGTGTGTTTGTGGTGCTGTTGTTGGTGTTTGTGGTGCTGTTGTTGGTGTGTTTGTGGTGCTGTTGTTGGTGTGTTTGTGGTGCTGTTGTTGGTGTGTTTGTGGTGCTGTTGGTGTGTTTGATGTGTTGTTGTTGGTGTGTTTGAGGTGCTGTTGTTGGTGTGTTTGTGGTGCTGTTGTTGGTGTGTTTGTGGTGCTGTTTTGGTGCCGTTGTTGGTGTTTTGTGCTGTTGATAGTGTTTGTGGTGCTGGTTGTTGTGTGTTTGTGGTGCTGTTGTTGGTGTTGTGTGCTGTTGTTGGTGTGTTGTGTGCTGTTGTTGGTGTGTTTGAGGTGCTGTTGTTGGTGTGTTTGTGGTGCTGCTGTTGGCGTGTTTGTGGCGCTGTTGATGGTGTGTTTGTGGTGGTGTTGTTGGCGTCTTTGTGGTGCTGTTGTTGGTGTGTTCGTGGTGATGTTGTTGGCGTCTTTGTGGTGTTGTTGTTGGAGTGTTTGTGGTGCTGCTGTTGGTGTGTTCGTGGTATTGTTGATAATGTACTTGTGAGATTCATGGTCAAGTATTGGTGGTATCGTGCTGTAGAATAAGCTACAATATTTTATAGAGTATTTTTTCAGAATGACCTCAGGAGGCAGGCTAGGCTCACTTGCACCTAAACACATTGTTAAAAGTCTATCAAAACAATTTTATTATTAGTATGCTGTTATTACAAAGTTCATTTATAGTTTCCGTGAACTATTTAATATCAGTTCATTTTAAAGTTATGCATTTCTTACTTTTTTTATTTAATTTTAACTATTTTATTTACTAATTTTGCGTTGATTCTTCGTTTGTTGTTATAATAATTACTAAATTCTTAAGTGAATAATAATATGTGTGCTTGTGCATATACCCTGGGAGTTTACGTTACCGCATTTTAGATGTTATATTATTCTTGACTGGTGGTGAGGAGACGACATGCAACCCAGCACACGTGGGGAACACTGGAGAACAAGGAGCAGGATATGAACACATTAATCTTGTATAAGATGGAAAGTCTTGATTCTTGAGTAGCTGGCAGTAGGCTTGGTCGCAGGAGAGGAGGCAGGTGGGGGACAACAGAAGACAGCTCATTTGTAGGTGTTATTTGGAGAGATGATTAACGTGGAATGTTTATAGAAGAGCCATTCTCAAACTTCTTGAATCTGCTTCTGGAGAGGTGGTACAGTCTTGTTTTGTTACCAAAAGTAAAACGGAGTGGTTTGATGAACACCAGAACTTGGGTAAGAGTGAAACGGAGTGGAGACTCAAGCAAACTTGACAGACCCAACACAAAGCCCTTAAATTTTCTGTGTTGACTATCAGTGTGGAATAATTTATATCCCAGTACGTGGCGCTCACCAGCCATGGCATTTTTCAGACTGAACCATGTTTCAGTTATTTGAAAAATATAAGTTGGTGTATATATCCTGTGGGGTTTATATAATACCATTTATGAAATCAGTTTCAGGATAAAACAAACAATAATTCCTTTATATTTCAAGTACATTATTATTGTTAATGGTAATGGTGATTAATGGGGCTTCAAGCCTATCGACTACAAGAGGGTAATTACGGCTGCGTGCCACCTGTTCACCACCAGTCAAGAATATTTTAATACCTAAAATAGGAATTAAAGGTTTATTGATTGACACACACCTCGCGGTGTATAAAACCTGTGTATTATTATAATAATAATTATTATTATTGGTGGGTTAATTGGCCTTTTAAAATCTATCGACTATTCAACTGACACTTTCTCTACGACTGAAGACACTCCTACGCTATTCTTCGCCTGGGGCCCCGTCTTCCCCGCTCACCCCACAAGGGTCTTACCTAAACTCTCGTCTTGTCTTGGATCATCAACGATATATAGATGGAAGGGACAGACACGGAATCTGTTTGACAGCAATTTCTTGATGGGCATGAAAAGATAATCTTAGGTGTGATCTACAGACCTCCAACCTTGATAGAGGTCAAGGTAAACTTCTTTGGGACGAAATTGCTCAGGCATCTAGAAAGGATAATGTAATTTTAATGGGAGATTTTAACTTTAGCCAAATCGACTGGAGAAATTTGACAGGTAATCTTGAGTCTAGCGACTATCTTGAAATGGCCCAAGACTTTTAAAACAGTTTTTGTCAGAACCAACTAAAATAAATAACCTGCTGGAGTTGGTTCTTGAGTTTAATAAAGAGCCTGGAGAAAGCAATCCCAAATAAAAATAGTCTCGCTGCACATTATATGGGGCTAAGAGATTACTTGAGAAGTGTAGACTGGGGTAACCTGACTAAGGACTATTATGAGGGACACAGGGCAGTAAGTGGTGATGGCTGCCAATATGACATTTTCCAAAGTATTGTACAAGTTGGCCAAGCTGCATGTGTTCCTAATAGATAATTTAGATCAAACGTGAATGACCCTAAATGGATAAACAATAGACTCAACATCTCTAGGGTGAAAAGAGAGGCATTTACAGGAGAATGAAGAGGTGAGAGGTCACCTTAAATTACCAATATATTAAATTTGAGAGAGAAGTCAAAAAAGGAATAAGTAATTAAAAATTGGTTCTTTGGGTTTCAGGTATATAGGAATAAGATCGCGTATGTCTATTTCTTCAAGGTTGATGGACTGATTACAATCATCTTTACCTCACAGCATACCAAGGGGTAGGGTGTTACAGTGACGGCAGGGTAGCCTAACTTCACAGCATGCCAGGGGGTAGGGAGTTACAGTGACGGCAGGGTAGCCTAACTTCACAGCATGCCAGGGGGTAGGGAGTTACAGTGACGGCAGGGTAGCCTAACTTCACAGCATGCCAGGGGGTAGAGAGTTACAGTGACGGTAGGGTAGCCCAACTTCACAGCATGCCAGGGGGTAGGGTGTTACAGTGACGGCAGGGTAGCCTAACTTCACAGCATGCCAGGGGGTAGGGAGTTACAGTGACGGCAGGGTAGCCTAACTTCACAGCATGCCAGGGAGGGAAGAGAGGTATCTGCAAAATTTCCTACTTGCCTATCAACAGTTCACTAGAAGTCCTTGATTTAAGGCAAGTGCGTAGTAATCACAAGTACTGTGTAGCCAAGCAGTGATTAATATTTTTTCTTTACGGTGTTCAACAGAGTGACGCAACAGAGCTGACTAAGGCCCACTAGGTAGGTTGGTTTGTTTATTAGTTTTAAAGCATATCGACTACTCTAGGGTAAGTCCGCAAGTCCGGTATTACCGGTCAAGGTTACGATAATCCCCAATGTAAGAATTAAAGTAAACTCAAGTGTATAGTTTAATTAATAGCTGGATTACGCATCCCACACTCATCCTAATTACAGAGGCACATAATGGGTCCAGGAAGTTAAGGAACTTACACTTAATTAAATGTTTACAAATTAATGACCTGGTAACAGTCATAATGAGATACGAATCCAAAAACAAAGGCAATTATGAGTTACACCTTCAATATTGTAGCAAGACATGGATGAATTTAGTTTGTAATTATACGGGTTTTTTTTTTACGGCAGGCAAAGTCGGTATTTTCCAGAATGGCTGGTAATATGTCAATGGAAATAAAATACTTTTACATTTCTTGAACATTCGTGAGCGAGTTGTCTCTGAATTCATGTTTTTTTTTCGCATTCCTGTACATAATAACACAGGATATAATAATAGTTCATCTGGCAAAGTTTATATTTAGTTATGTCAACATCTGCCGAGGTAGGGTGACTTAAAAACAAAATCGAGTGTCCCTGTTTTTTTGCATGTAGTAATTTATACAGACGGGGTTACTAGCTCCTTGCTCCCGGCATTTTAGTCGCCTCTTACGACTCTTATGTCTTACTGAGGAAGTATTTTTTTTTCACTTTTCCATGGAGATGAAAGGAAATAAATAAGAACTAGAACTGTTAAGAAAATAGAAGAAAACTCAGATGGATGTATATACCTATACGTGTACATCCATATATACTGCGACCGAAACGTAAGAGAAGCAGCAAGATATACTAGTTCTATCTTGAGTGTTTGAGACAATAAATAGACGCCAACAATCCTACCATTGTGTAGTCGAAACATTTTTGTGTGGCTATTATCCGAGTCCATCTTGATTCACTTGTCCCATGAATTATATGTTCTAGTAATTCTTTAGAGACAGCATTGTTGTGGTCACCAGACAGCAGCTTCAGTCCTATGTACGCTACATACATCATTTTTTGCAATTGTAACATTTGCACCACATTTAGCAACAATTCTTGAGAGCTTCAAGTCTATCCTTACGAGATTATCCTTACATTGTTGGCTAATTTTATTCACAGTTTTTAATGTACATGGAGCAGCAATACCTGGATATTTACAAGACACATGATCAATACGCCTGACATTTACTTTTAATTTTGATGATCCAATTTCACTTTGGTCTTTTCTTCAGAATTATAAGACCAAGATTATCATAGTCTGTCTGTATATGATTTAGTGGGATTTGCATTTCACGCTATGTTTCAGTATGCACAAAAATATTAGTATAGCCAACCGTGATATTGTTGGGGTTATCTGGTATAGAAGTAGGGCCCTGATTTATACATTAAACAGTATAGGACTTAATACTACATCGCCTTGGGAAGTACCAACTTGCATTTCTTTAATTTCACTTTTTGTTTTCCTGAAACAATGCAGCTGAGTTTCTGTTAGTGAGATAGCCAAGTATCTATTTTATCTAGTTCATACAAAATGACTTCTCTATTTAAAACGTCGAAAGTATTTTTTAATATCGAGAAGAGTCGTGTATTCGTGCCGTTTGTCCCCATGTACAGTTACAAATGTTGCGACACAATTTGGTACACCTTTGCCATGTGTGAATCCATTAATAGTAATCTGGTAAATATGTATCATCCTTTCACATGTTTAACACAGACAGCTAGTCAGCGAGGTGGGTCGAAACACATTATGTTGATTAGGTTTGGGAATTGGTACACTAATGCTATTGATCCACGAGGAAGGTAACTCACTCATAACTCGTATATTTCTTGCAGGGGTTTACCAGGTGCACGTCTTGGTAATCTAATGATGTCATAGGTGATACCGTCCTCCCCAAGAGCTGTAGCTTTGCCCCTAGTGAATGCAGCATCTAGTTCATATTGGGTATGTATCACACTCATCATACTGTTTGTTTAGCATAAATTAAATAAGATTACAACTGTCGTTAGACTTTCTAAGTTCTACCTGACATGTAGTGGTAACATGTTATAACTAGAAACTTGTGCCCAATTCGTGATTAACTCATTTTCTTTGTATATTGGATTTGGGTGACAACTTGTCTACTCCTTTTTCCATATATTATTACTTTTCCATGCTTTGCTCAGAGGAGTGTGTTGAATGAGTCTGCTAACATATCTTTACCAGTCATTTTGCCCTAGCTCAGTTATTCTTTTCCTTGAAGCACCAAGAGAGGCTTGAAATGATTTGAGCATTCAGGGAAGTTTTGAGGTGCTTATAACCTTACCCAATTTGTCTGGCTGTTGACTTAAATTCTCTCACTTTAAGGTCATCATGATATTTATGCTGTCCCGTATGCTGTCTTTTCCTGCCTTTCGTTTTAGTTGGTTCATTAGTTTAAAAAAAAGAGGTGTATTATAGCTACAAGACTATCATTACATTCTGGACATTCTCAGGTTAATAATCCCTGTACCAGTTGAAGATATGCTCAATAATCTTAATCTCTTGCCCTTGATTAGATATTCACGACTACGGTGCTCTTCACACTAACTCCAAGGTTGAGGGACTGATTACCTCATCTTTTGTACTAGAATCTGTATTGATAAAGCCACTGGTTGGCGAAACGTCTACAATAAAGATACCCAGATGTTGCACATGTGTCTTAATCTTCATATTCGGAGCACTAGTGGGGATGTGTTAATCAATGTCGGGACAGTTAAAGGGTTAACTACTAACAGAGACATATGTCAATGGCTATTATGGTGGTTTGGCAAGGATGGGCAGTGGTATAATACCAAGTTGGTTTTGACAAAGAAAACAGGACTTTTGTGGAATTTTTACAGAATTTCATAAATGTAGAACATATCAATGAATATAATAATTGTGTATTAAAATGTGATGCTATTTGGACCCTTCAAGAAATTTCGAGTGAGGGGGGAGGCAGAAGAGCCGGGAGAAGACGCCATATTGAATTTAATGTGTGAACACTGAACTGAATTGTGCAATATAATCAGGCGTTCTCGAAGGTCAATAGGGGGGTTTCGGCCTGAATTTATAATTAGGAACCCGTGTTAATGTCCCCTGCTGAAGAATTGGGACAGGAAATTTGCAGAACCTTAAGAATTACGTGTGGATAGCAGAAGATAAGGAATACGAACATCACTCACAGGGAAGTGCGCCATTAGTCCTTGCATTTAGATCTCTAGCTGGCCAGTGTAGGGTCTAGGTGTCAGGCAGGTGTTGTTTTGTGATCATCTACAGTAATTAAATGGTAAATGGTAATACGACTGTGTATCCAGCAAGCCTAATCATATACTGTCCACATTATTTTATAATTTACCATTATTGGTATTAATGTTTAATGTTGTAATTATTAATTTAATGTCAGGTATAGCTTTTTTTTGAGAGTGGTAGGGAGTGGGCTTCGAGGGAGTGACAGTTTGGCGACTTACTGTGACTAAGTCCCACTTACCTCAAGTAATGCCCTGTAAGTCTCCTGCAGGTGATTTACTCACATAATAATAATTCACAATAACGTTATTAAAGGTCCTCATGTGCAAAAAACAGAAAGCAAGAAGCAGGAATTTGCTCCTTCTTCTTCTTGATTCGCCGGTACTCTCCCGGCCCAGGTCTTTTGCAGATGATGACCCGGCCTTGGGAGGAGGTACAAGTACCTCCTCATCTTCTGGGATCAACTGTCCTCAGGCCTAGCCCCATTTCCCGCCCTCATGGTGCTCGTAGGGAGAAGCTAGGCCTCTGGTCTGTCATCTTCGCCGCCCCAGGGGAGGTCGTGGGAATGGCAGTCTTGTGAGCCGCTGGTGGTAGCAAGCTCTGGCCATGGAATTTGCTCTGGCGAATATTATAAGTGAGGTAAATAACTGAACACTTTTATAAAGAACTACACTTACTATGTAAATAAATTTTCTGAAAATAGTTCATATTTATGAGTTACATATTGCAAGCGCACTATTTGTTTGATTTGATTCTTAATATAGATTTTATGAAATTACGTAGTACGACAATGGCTAAAACTATCAACCACACGAGGGCCATTAAGTGCATGTCACCTGTACACTACCAGTCAAAAAGTTTACCTTAATTCCGAAACTCAATGTGTACACATCCTGACGTAAACACTCCTCTCAGTGTACAAGTACTGTTACTCTCAGTGTACAAGTACTGTTACTCTCAGTGTACAAGTACTGTTACTCTCAGTGTACAAGTACTGTTACTCTCAGTGTATAAGTACTGTTACTCTCAGTGTACAAGTACTGTTATTCTCAGTGTACAAGTACTGTTATTCTCAGTGTACAAGTACTGTTACTCTCAGTGTACAAGTACTGTTACTCTCAGTGTACAAGTACTGTTACTCTCAGTGTATAAGTACTGTTACTCTCAGTGTACAAGTACTGTTATTCTCAGTGTACAAGTACTGTTACTCTCAGTGTACAAGTACTGTTACTCTCAGTGTACACACAGTAAGGAGATACTTCACAGAGCATGTATAAACAAAGTGAAAATTATGCTGTTATTTTGTCAGGAAACAAGACAAGTATTTCCAGACACGGCTCTTAATTATAAGATGACGCATTCATTGAAGATTATGCAGTATATCTGACAGTTCAGAGACTGATGACCCACGTTGACGCCTTCAAAACAGATAACGTGGAAATTATCTCGCAGAACTTCTGATAACTATACCAGATTTAATGTTGCACTTTACATAGACAATAATATTGATTTACTTATTAAATGATTAGTAATAAGTAATATAATAATAATAATATTATTATTTTGTACTAATCCTTTCATAAGTAAACAAATATTATTGTATATGAAAGTACTATATTAAGTTTGATATACTTGTTATCAGGAGTTCTGAAAGTGCTTTACCACGTTATCTGGTTTCAAGACATCAATGTAGGTTATCATTTTCTGTCAATGAACTGTCATACATGTCAACTAATATCAATGTTTAAAGGGGTTGACCGATAAGCCAAGGGAAGGCCTTGGTCAGATGACTGAGGCATTCGCGACCAGTGAACCAGGTGCTAAGGGTTTAACGAGCAGGGGCACCATCCTTATACCAGTACCTTGGTTCAACCAACCAATCACAAAGAAACCTGCCAAAGCTGTGAAGCGATGTGGAACACTGGTGAAGCAGCCTTGGCAGACTTAACCTTCACAGCTGGTTGCTACAGTTCTCATCGTGTCTTGTACTTGCATTTGCCTCACTGTACATAGTGTAAGTACTGTACATAGGCAATACGTATATTGTAAATACAAGCTTGTTTTGGTTAGGAAATATAATAATTTACTCTGCTGCCTTTTTGCTCGTTCCTAGGTGGTTATCGTGTTACAGAAAGGTGTACAGGCCAAATAATCTACGCCTGTGTTCGTAATAATGATCAAAAATTCCAGCAGCGAGTCATCATACGAGGTTTGAGTCAGGAAACAATTGCCTTGTTCTGTGACTAATCTTGCCTAACCTAGTGTTAGTTTAATATCTTTATTATGTACTCCATACCCATTCTGTAGGCGGTAGTCAAATTATAGAGGCAGATAATGGGTCCATGAACTGGGCCGCAGAGTTTAGATAGCTGAAAATGTTACAATGGTAATAATGAACTATTTACGTTTATATCTGGTAATAAGCACTTTGTTTATACATGTTCTGAGAAGCATATTCCAACGTGTGTGCACTGAAAACTACAGTGCATGTCCACTTGGAGGGTCGTATGTCACAGTATGTGTGTGCAAAAATGGTACAAAACGATTAATAACCTGAGCTATAATATTGAGTTATTATGAAAGGCCGAAAGCCCTAAATATGTCCGTGTTGACCGAAAGCAGGAAAAAAAATGGACATGATAACCACATATGCTGTAAGGTCATAAAAAGCCATGGAAGATTAGGAAGGTTACTTTTTTCATACCTGCAACAGTGATACCAAGAAGCAACAGTTGTAACTGAGAGAAAAAAAAACGAAGCCGAAAGGTTACTAGGAATTAAAGTATTTTTGACTAGCGAGCTGCAACCTCTTCCAGTTGTTTCAAGTACTGATAGGCTAGCTCTTACTTAACCACGGGTATATCAATTCTGCTTTTCTAGCCTTGACTCGCAAATCTAGATAATTCACGAAAGTCCTTAATACATAGAGAAATAGTTAGTTCTTCTCATCAGATGGCTTTAGTGTGGGCTTCAAAGTTGTTTATTACAATTTAATTTGAGTTCATATAATATATATATATATATATATATATATATATATATATATATATATATATATATATATACCGTTAAACTAGTGGATATATACCACCAGTAAGAAAGATCGTTCTTAACGACGGGTATATAACACCGGTATGCCACATCTTGATCACTGATACCATCACTGGTCCACCAGTGAGTGTTAATTAGCTAGGGTAGTTAAGCAGAGTGATTCATCACGTGTAACTCATTACTTCAGCAAGCGTTCAGATTTTAACGTCTCATGGCTTACCTCGGACACTTCCTTGTCATAAATATTGTCGCCATTCTGTATATGACTGACCCGCATCAGAAAAAAAAAATCCCATTTCTCCTAATCAACAAATCACCCCTTCCTCTCTCCCTATGAATTTATCGCAAAGGGAGAGAAAATAATAAATTATTAAATCATCTTTATTGGCATTTTTGAAGTAGTAAACAACCCGCATAAAATAAGAGAGAGAAGCCATACCACGGGTGGGGTTCGAACCCGTGGTATGGCTTGTTTGCAATCGTGTTATTACGATTTCGTGAGTCAGGAGAGAGAAGATTATAATGACGTCTCGGTCCGACTTGTATGATTTACAAGTCACACTAACACACGAAGGTTAGGTAAGGTTGGTCAGGAAACAGGACAAGTGTTGCCTGACGCGGGTCTTAGATGATGACCCGCCGTTGGAGCTTTTGGTCAACTGACCGAGGCCTTCAGCTGGCTTACCCCTCCACCCCTTTAAAAATTATGGTTATTGTTATACCCATAGCACAGGAAGGTGAGGGAGCCAGTATATACAGGAGAGGGAAACAGGGACAGTTATGCTTTTTTGTTCTTACTTAAAATAGTAATAAGTAATTTCAAGTGAATTATTTAGAAAATTAGCAAATAAATTAGTGACATTATTCAAGAAAGTAATCTTGGTGTTATCAGTATTCCGGATCAGTACAAGGAATCTTCCATCTGTCATAACAAACTCACAAAGTGGAAGTGAAAAACTACAAGTTATAAAGCGTAGATTTTAATATCTTATCATAGCATCGAGAGCAAAAATCACCCAAGTTTTAAAGATATGTACAAATTTTAAACTTTTTTCCTCTTCTTCCTGCCCAGCGATAATAGTGTAGTGAGTTTTTGTAACATTACTTTTTTGTTGGGGGGAGGGGAGAGGGCTATGATTTTATTTGTGCATTGATTATGTGTGTACATTGGTTCAAGAAGGTCAAGTACTCGACCCTCTTGTTTTTTTAATTCACTGATTGTGGAAAATACTCGCATGCATGTATGTATGTACGTATGTGTGTGTGTATATATATATATATATATATATATACGTATATATATACACACACAATTGGATATCACATTGGAGAGAGGGAGTATGGAAGAAGTGAGTGGTGCGTTGAGGTATCTGTGGAGACAAAAAACGTTATCCATGGAGGCAAAGAAGGGAATGTACGAAAGTATAGTGGTACCAACACTCTTATATGAGTGTGAAGCATGGGTTGCAAATGCTGCAGCGAGGAGGAGGCTGGAGGCAGTGGAGATGTCCTGTCTAAGGGCAATGTGTGGTGTAAATATTATGCAGAAAATTCGGAATGTGGAAATTAGGAGAAGGTGTGGAGTTACTAAAAGTATTTGTCAGAGGGCTGAAGAGGGGTTGTTGAGGTGGTTTGGTCATTTACAGAGAATGGATCAAAGTAGAATGACTTGGAGAGCGTATAAATCTGTAGGGGAAGGAAGGCGGGGTAGGGGTTGTCCTCGAAAAGGTTGGAGGGACCTGACGAGCTGTTGGAGTGTGAGCAGGGTAATATTTAGTGAAGGGATTCAGGGAAACCAGTTATTATTGATTTAGCCGGACTTGAGTCCTGGAAAGTACAATGCCTGCACTTTAAAGGAGGGGTCTGGGATAGTGAGAGTTTGGAGGGACTATTCTAAACTGTAGTATCTTAGCTGCTCTGCAAAGACAGTCATTATGTATGAGTGAAGTGAAAGTGTTGAATGATGATGAAAGTATTTTCTTTTTGGGGATTTTCTTTCTTTTTTGGGTCACCCTGCCTCGGTGGGAGACGGCCGACTTGTTGAATATATATATATATATATATATATATATATATATATATATATATCCATGGGGAAGTGGAATAGAATTCTTCCTCCGTAAGCCATGCGTGTCGTAAGAGGCGACTAAAATGCCGGGAGCAAGGGGTTAGTAACCCCTTCTCCTGTATATATATTACTAAATGTAAAAGGAGAAACTTTCGTTTTTCCTTTTGGGCCACCCTGCCTCGGTGGGAAACGACCGACGTGTTGAAAGAAAGATATATATATATATATATATATATATATATATATATATATATATATATATATACATACATGTATGCCTTGGTGGGAAACCAGCCGTATCCCACCAAGGCAGGTGACCCGAAAATGAAGAAACGAATTTTTCATTTTACATTTAGTAATTTATACAGAAGGGGGTTACTAGCCCCTTGCTCCCAGCATTTTAGTCACCTTTTACGACATGCATGGCTTACGGAGGAAGATTTCTTCTCCACTATATACGTTATTAACTGCCTGAGTTATATTATTCCTAACTAGTATGATTTCCTAATTTTTAAGTTGGTTTACAAATTTTGGGGAATTAAAATATTCTTGAACATTGGTATACATCAGGTATGGCGCTTTAAATAACAGCGTAGTCGATCGGCTGTAATCCTGGTAAATTAACCTGATATTAAATGCGAGCTTTCCTATTGACTTTATCATAGACCTCAGGGAAAGCTCTTTCACAATGTAATTTTTTTCTCATTTTGTCATACAGTGAATGGTCAAACATTTCACGGTATTCTTCTCGAGTCATGTACGAGTCTGCATACATCATCTGAAATCTGTGGAAGGAAAGTAAATGCTATTAAAAAAAATGCTTTTGGAATAGGCTACACGAAAGATGAAGTCGTCCATCATTAAAGCTTACTCAGGGAAAAAAATATAAGAACGAATTAGCAAGATATTTTATTTAGCAATATACTGACAGAAAATTTCGTTACTGACCCTTTATGTTTTCTTACAAATTTCTCAATTCTACGTGTAGTCTGAGTAGGCTCGTAGCTTTCAACTCGAGGAATACCATAGGCGCCTATATCAGTAAACAAAGTTTCCTCTCCATTTAAGGGATGAAGCATTCCAGGATTTGCAGGCAATTTGAAAGGGCATAGCCAGATGGGATATATCTGAAACATGGAAATATGTAATAAATCAATACTGTAATTCACAATAAGCGAACTGAAGGGAAAATTCACACGACATTCCAGGTCGTCCTTGATGGATCGCAAGTGGTCCTTGACAGGACTAAAAGTCGTCTGAAGTGTCTTCTTAAAATTTCTGGTTAGCTGTGAATTGTTCCAGCAAGAGTGTTGTCTTTTTTTCACTATTAACTCATTTTTTCTCATACGAAATTTCGTAATTCTCTTTTATATATCTTTCAGGGATATTTGTTTACCTCTCTAAGACTATAGTATCTCATTTAATAAAAAATATCATTTTTGCAACTGTCTTCAAAGAAAATTAACTAAAATCAACCATAGCTTCAGTAGTCAGAAATGTTTCTAGTGTGTTACATGATGTGCAGTATTAGAAAATAGCCCCAGAACCATGAATTACCGAAGATTTATAGTACTGAAGGTGCCTACATTTGTTGAGAGCCGGAAAACGAGAGAAACATGCGAGTCACAATCATAAAATTATACACCATAAGAGATGGTTGGCTGGCAAATGGTGCAGACAAGTGTGGTAAAGAGAGAGAGTTTGCAGAGCAAGTTATTATTGAGACATTTGCTTTACTAAAAGACCCGTTCTGTTCTGAGTGTCTCAGTATCGTCCATATTTGTTGGCACTTGGCCTTGCAATCAACAAAAAATAGGTTACATACCTTGACTTCCTTTTCAAAGAAAGCAAGTGCTTCCTTCACCACTGTGAGTGGAACCAGCATATCTTGTATGAAGTGGTTTTTCTCGTACAGTTCCTTGACAGCTTGGCCTTGAGTCAGTTTGAGTAGAGATACTTTAGGTGGCACCAGCCACCCCAGCAGGTAGCGGAATATCACATTGTTTCCGAATGGAATTATATCCTGAGATTATGACTTAAAATTAGGTTTGAGGAAACACACACACACACACATATATATATATATATATATATATATATATATATATATATATATATATATACATATACACGTATATATATATATATATATGTCGTGCCGAATAAGTAAAACTTGCTATTTTGGCTTAAATAGCATAGCACTTCTTGCCGAATAGGTCAAGCGAAAATTCGTGTATGCAATAATTTCGCAAAAATAATTCTGAACATCACGAAAAAAAAAATTCATTGTTTGTTTATTAAATTATTGTAAACTTAACTAAAATATATTTAGTTGGATTAGGCTAAATTAAATTGCGCTTTACACACACAACCCGCACATATAAAAAGAGAGGAGCTTACGACGACGTTTCGGTCCGACTTGGACCATTTACAAAGTCACACTTATATGTGCGGGTTGTGTGTGTATTGTTCCAGTCACTGTATTGTGCCTTTTTTGTTATAAATTGCGCTTGTTATAATAAGGTTAGGTAAGTTTTCTATGGTTCTTTGTACAAAATTATTAATTTTTACATTAACATAAATGAAAAAATATATCTTTAAACGTATAAGATAATTTTTTTTAGAAAGAACTTTATTTTAAATGAGTTTTTGCTAATTGACTAGTTTTACCTGTTCGGCACGACATATAATACAATAGCAAAACAGGTGATGTTAACAATAAAGAACAAGACACATGAGGATGGAAATCTTTAGCTCCCCATGTGGCTTGTTGTGTATTAGTGATGGCTGTGTTATAGTCTCTATACTTTTCTTGGTAATACTTCAAGAACACGACCATCACCCAAATACATGTTATTTTATATACATCTTTATTATTAAATCTATGCTTTACATTTTTCCTTGTAAAACTATCTTGTTACATATCTTTGTTGTTATCTTTATAGATGGTTGGTAAAGTGGGCTTAAAGCCTAAAAACACACAATAATGGTCATTAAAGTCGCATGTTACCTTTTTACATTAAAGATTCTTTATTTTAGCATGATACAATGTATGTACAGAGATGAATAACATTTAGGTATTTACCATCATTAATTAAGAACACCTTTATCACAACTATGCACATTCACTGGTCCTATCCAGAGATACACTCATCAGAATAAATACATTTATGCCTCGGCTTTACACCTCACTTGTTCACTCTATATATAATTAATTAATTAGCAATGAGGCTTGACTAAGCTCCTAGCCTAAAAATGAAGTATTCAGAACCTTGTATATGAATCCAGTTTCCAAATTAGTTTGACATGTATGGTAAATGGAGTATACTTCCACGTACCTGTATCTCCCAGAAGATAGACCTTGTGTGGCGGTGATAGTAATCTAGAATGGGAAAATATTCCACTCCAGTTTCGTGATTTGTTAAGTACGTCTCTACGTGCTTAAAAAACCATGGCTTATACCATCGTCCAATTTTGTTGAGCTAGGAAATAGAGGATTAAAATTTGAGCAGGACTGAATGAACCTTAGATCTGATATACGTATCATATATTTATGCATATTTTCTACCTTCCTGAATAAATTTTTTAAAATTCTAGAAGGAAAAAAAAAGATCACTTGAAGATTCGTCCGCAGTGAAATATAGTTATTCAAATTCTTACATATTGTTATTTTACTTGTCAGGAAACAGGACAAGTGCCTCCAGACAAGTCTTTTAATCTTTTACATGACTCGTTATTAATAATTCAAATACTTCTATAGGTCAGATATACGTGGAGGCTGCTCAGAGGGTCAACGCCCCCGCGGCCCGGTAATTTTTTTATCAAGGTTAAGTTGCTATGTTAGTTTTGGTGCAATAATAAAAAAGAAGCATATGAAAAATATGTATATTTCACTTTTCTTTGGGGAAGCGACTCTTCAGGTGATCTAAATAATAAGTAACAAAGGTCATTTTTTTAATAAACCGAACCATGCAAAATGTCCTGTATAATTTATATCATTAATCATAACATCATCATTCATCAGTTTTGTCAGCTGAAAATTCGCCCCCTTCCCAAGAAAAAAAGTTAATTAAGGCTATGCAAAGTCTCCGATATGTTAGGGAAATGCAAAACAACCACAATCAACACGTATTGCAATCAACACATCATCAGGACTTGCAATGTTGCAGAAATGAGGAGGTCCAAGCACATACGATCATAAGGAGCACCTTTGTCAGAGCAAAGGTGCTCCTTGTGATCGTATCTGCTTGGACCTCCTCTTTTCTGCAACACTGCAAATTCCTGATGTGTTGATTGCAACAAAAAAGGCCTAGAGCTATCATTCAACTCCATCCCCCCCGTGGTTGTTTTGCATCTTGTATCGTTTATCTGCTGCGATATTTGCATGTTAGGGAAATTAACAGTATTCTATATTACATAAATTTTAGAAATATTACGTTGAGTTTGGCGAGTTTTGGTATACAATTGATATTTATTATATAAAAAATGCACAACTTTAGTTAGCCGTGTACTTTGGAGAACATGGAGGGGACGAGTCTTCAGGTTATTCGCTATTATTTGTATTTTCAAAGTATTACTTGGCCAGGGTGAGGAGCTGTACACATGTTGGCAGTCATGATCACTCCAGAGTGCAGAGAGTACATCACTCCCTCCACAAATTGGTTTCCGTCAACTTTCGTGGTTTCTTCTGTAAAAGTCTTAACGATGTCGTCCAGGGAGTAACAAGGCTTGTATTCCACACGGACAAACCTATCAGTTAAGAAATGTTAGTTACCATTCTGTCCTAGGCACATGTCAATTAGACACTAGGCCTGATGTATATGCGTGCGTGTATGTCAGTTGTGTGTATACTCACCTATATGTAGTTGCAGGGGTCGAGTCATGTGTTGTGAGCAACATAATGTAATTTACATTAGGATCACCTCAATTATTATTGCATTCATGGGAAGCATTCCCCTCAAGGGGGGTTCCTTGATGCTGGTGAGGGGCTCTTACTCTAAGGAACTGGATCTGTGCTCCATTTCCCTGAATTAAACCTGAATCCCTACGGGATTATACAGCATTGTTATTATAAGCATTGTTATAACACCCCTATTCTTTAAGCATGGGGACTATCTTGAGTTTACTTCTAATCATAGGTATAGTCTGCCTCTGGTGTACTCTACACCCCCTAGATAGTCTCTGGTTTACCATACTGCATCTCTAGCACAGCCTACCCACTAGTGTGGTATGACCCTTGTGGATTTAGCGCTTAGTTGTAATAGAAATAATATTCGTAGTTATTCGTTTCATGTGTATTACTATATAAAAAAATTGAACAAGTTTCCCCCAACAAAAAATAATTAAAAAAAACGGGGTACTCTAGTGATTTATTTGTGAAATATATTAATAAAACTTACCTCTGAGCAGGAATAATTTTAATTTTTACTGCTGTTAAAAATCCAAGGGTTCCGTATGACCATGGAACAGAGTAGAACAAATCTGAATTTTCAGTCTGGAAAAAAAAGAATTTATAAAATTTTATAGAAAAAATATATATACGTATTTTGTGTATTAGACAATACAGCTATATAGAAAGTAGAGTTAGGGGGGTTAGTTTGGTTTAAAGCCTAGCGGTTATAAGAGGGTCAAGTAACGACGGTGGTAAACATGTGGAAAAAACACACTATGTACAGTTCAAGAAACGTATTAGAGGAAACGTTTTGCCACTATGTAATGTGTTTTTTAGTCCTAATAAAGAAGTGGCGAAACGTTTTCTCTAATAAGTGTCCTGAACCGTACATAAGTATATCTTTTTTCCACATCTTATCGGTACCACCAGAACATTTTTCGATAAACAGATGACATGCAACCTTAATCCCTAATACTACTAAATAAACAAGTAAATTCAACACATATACACTGTTCCCCCAGCTACCATGGTTGGTTGAACACTATCCACTGCACGAGGCTCACTGAGGCTGCATTTCACCCATCAAGAATACTTCCATCCTAAAATAGCGATTGAAGTAAGCTTTCAGTGTATCAACACTTATAGATATTAAAAGGCAGTGAGTTTAGCTTTATATCGACGCCTAATTATGTCATCTACACCCTCAGCTGACAGTCGAAATATTCAGCCAGTCTCTTTTAGGTGTTTTATCGTCAATATGTGAATTTTCTCTCAACACTGACAGGTATTCATTACACTCAAACAAGCATTACACTCAGAGATAATTACTACATCTAGGTGTATATACGACTAAGTGATAAGTCAGCAAATCTGGAATTACGGGGTGCGCCAGAATTTCTATACTGGGAGAATGGAGGAAGGAATAAGGGTGGCAGTCTTTTTTGCAGATTTTTGGGGCTGAAGGAATTTTTGGATGGCTGACCATTGGCGTCACCTCTGAGATATATGACTTTTCTGCATTGTATTGTACAGGACATTATCAAAGCCCCTTAACGTTCTGGTTTAAGAAGGGTTTAAATATTCCATTTGGTAAAATAATTGTGTAAAGATTTAACCTCTTGACAGAATATTTTTTTTTATGATGGAGTTTCTGTAATGTCTAACAAAAACATTCAGAATACTGTAATTCAACAGTATTATTCAGTTCTGCAGTGTGATTAATCATTTGGAATTATATATAATCTTAAAATGTAGTAAAAGTAACAATACCGGGATGGAACAATTAACAAATAACAAATACTTTTGGAGAGAGAGAGAGAGAGAGAGAGAGAGAGAGAGAGAGAACGCTATCGAATGTAGACGACGTTTCGCTCAGTCCTAACTATTAAGTCACAACTGAGTGAGAAAAAGTAGAGAAAACACTGCTGTTGTTATTACTACTACTACTGTAGTAGTAATAGTAGTAGTAGCAGCGGTATTAGTAATGGAGATAAATAATATCTCAAATTACTGCCTTTTTACCCCAATGGAAATAAGTCACTTTGACTATTTTGGGATGTCCTGGGTAATTTTCACATATATTACAAGGTATGATAATTGTACTTATTTGTACCTAAGCAAACTTACCTTCCCCATCATGTCTTCTGATCTCTGCTATTCCTCACTCAGTTCTGAAGTGAAACGTCGTCTAGAATGTCCTCTCCCCCTGTTTTACTTCCCAATATATATATAGTCTCAAGATGAAAGATAGCACTAAATTCCTTTTATATGATGTAATGCTGGGCCTCACCTCAGAACACATTAAAACAGAGCCATCTGCCACTACTAATTCATATGCCACACATATATGTTGGAACAGACCCATCTTGTGTGACGACGTTTCTATGCCAGTACCCATTACCAGTCCACCTGTAACAAATATATACTGATACCAACTATAATACCGAAGATTTTGTAGCAATGAAAAGCTGTGTGGGTAGTAGGTCAGTTTAATTCACTCATGCATTGAAAGAGTATGATGAGTCTTGCCTGTTTTCTAGCTGACCAATTAGTTTATTAAATTTTGAGAGTGCCAAGAAAATGGGAAGGTGTTCAGATGCATAATTTGCTTGAGTTTAAAAAAAGATAATGGTGTATTTTGAAGTTTTAAATTGTCTAATGGCCAGTGATGGGGACCTTTTGAATTAACTATTTTTCTTGAAGTAATTATATATAATCAACTTTTTACAAAATAACAGGCATTTAGCAGTACATATATCTAATCAAAATTTCTTGAAATCGGCCTTATTAGATTACCTATTTATTGAGGAGGTGTCCTGTTAATATATGTTTACTTATGAATATATATTAAGCCTATCATCACCATCATGTATTAAACCTAGATTCATTTACCATTGATAAAAGCTAGATCTATGCTGAGTTAACAAAACATATTAAATTTGCTTTAATTTGAAAGTGAAAGGACTTATATGTATTTTGAGAATCATCTGAAGTTCCCTCCCAGAAAAATAGTTGCCTGATGTTATGTAAATTTTTCATATGCTGTTTTTTTAAAATTCGGAATCAAAACTAAGTTGTCAGCGTAACCTAACTTTTTTAGGGGGTGGTGGGGGGGTATATAGTTTTATATATCTTCTCTAAGAATTTACATAAGTTTCGTTAACAGTTTTTCTGTTGAAGGGAGTGGTGGTGGTGCGTTTTCTTCGTCAGGAAACAGGCAAGTGTTTCCTGACGTGGGTCTCAATCATATGATAACACGAAACTGGAGCTTTTGGTCATCTGATCGAGGCCTTCCGCTGGCTTACCAGTCCATCCCTTTAAAAATTAAAGATCTCTCAGTGACAGATCGAGTGAATAATACAAAAGGCTTCAGCACTTCGCATAAGTATAATAATAACAACAATTCATGTGACTCAAAACATTCCCTCTTACCGACAGTAAGGTCATCCATCTCTGGCACGACTGGGATGGTCCATCCCAGGTCAATGAGGGTGCGAGTGAGTTGACCCATTGTTACAAGCGGCTCACAGCGTACAGTCTGGGGTTCCCACAAAGATCATTGACATTATAGAATTACATTTTAATTATTACATATTTAAATAATTGAGATTTAGATATAGTATTAGAAGAGGTTAAGTTATATCTTATTTTAACATTTTACTTTATAGGGAAAAGCTGAATGGTAATATTTATGTGAATATAGTAGTAATAATTTACCTTAGGGGCTTTGATAAGGTCCTGTACAATACAATGCAGAAACGTCATATTCACTCTACGTCTGATATATTGGATTTTATTATGAGCTCCGCTAAAAGTTATTGTATAGGCAAAACATTCTGTCATGTTCCAAATGGAACAAGAAAATCAAACCTCAAATAAATGGAAAAATAATAAAATCGGAAGAATATAAGACGCAGCCTGGCTGTGGTGCCTGCTCTGAGTTGCGTGTTGTAACACCAACAGCCTAACTGATCAGGCCATCAACCAGGAGGCCTGGTCTGGGACCGGGTGCCTGGGCGATGACCTAGGTAGTGCTGCCTTGTGTATGTCAAGGGACAAAGGAATAATAAATCATAATAGTCTGATTTACTGCTTGTCGACTGCACGAGGATCTCTTGTACACACTATGAGATACATTATATATATTATTATCTTTATTTCTACAAGTACATGTACATGGTATACAGGTCTAGCTGATGTCAATGATATATACTACTATATAGAAAACCGCTTATTTTGCAGAACATTTAGGCAAATTAGGTCAGTTTTGTCCCAAGATGCGACCCACACCAGTCGACTAACACCCAGGTACCCATTTTTACTGGTGGTGAACATGGACAACCGGTGTAAGGAAGGATGTTTCAACCCTTGACGGGAATCGAACCCGAACCCCTCACCGTGTAAAGCGAGAGCTTTTGCCACCAGGCCACGGGTCATTAATTCCTAAATTAGTGATTAGAGTAAACTCGATTTATATACATTGAGAGACATACCTCTCGGAGTATATACCGTGTGTAAAAATTTGGCAAGTTAATTTGGTTTTAAGACTGTCGACTACTCTTAGGTTATTAAGGCTGTATGTAACGTTTAATAACCAGTCAAGCATCTCTTAATCCCTAAAATAGGGAGTAAAATAAACTCAGCATATATACACCGAAATAAAATTTTGGTTAGGTTAATGGGGTTTAAAGCCTATCGAATTTTTAAGATTGCACGATGGAGTTGCACCACCAGAGAAGAATATTTTAATCCTTAAACTTGGGATTAAAGTAAATTCTCAGCATATATACTCAGAGAGAAATACATATCTAATTGTAAATATCCTGTTATAAAACTGCATATTATTTTAACATGTTGAGACACAGTGCACTGCACACTGGCAATTCACAATATATCAATTGATGTTATATATATATATTTTTCTCCAGAAGCTAAGACACTGAACATACCATTTCATTTGTATCAATCTCCAAGATATCCACCATATTTATTTGTATTTTGTGGAATGTTTTCTTGTATGCTGCCTCCCTGAAACATATAGACTGCCACCCTGGTCGAGCAGTACACATAGGCACATCCTCACTATTTCCATTCCATTCCCGAACCTGTATGGAAACAAGAAGCCTTTAATATCCACCAAGTGACTCTGCCACTGATATATTATGTGATGTAATGGCTTAGAAACCCGATAAGTTGAAGAATGAGAAACTTGTGCAATATTTAGGAATCTTTATTGAGGAAACGTTTCGCCCGCCAGTGGCTTCATCAGTCCAATATAGAGAAGAACAGTGAAAGACAAGGAGGAGAAAGAGGTAATTAGTCCCTCAGTCTGGAGTCGATGTGTTTAGTCCATTAATCTTGAGATACCCAAATGTTGCATTAAGTGTCTCATTCTTCAACTGATATATAACTATTTCATTCCTACCGTATAACAACTAGGCGAGTGCACATAGGTAGTGCATGTCTTAGCGCTTACCGTACAGAGGATCGAGCCTACACCACAGGCGATGGATAAACCAAACGGGTTAAACAATTCAGATATAATAATAATAATAATAATAATCTTGTATTTGCCAGTGGCCAACCTGTCTTTGAACATCCTTGACTCTTCTCTCGTGGTGTTCAGGAGCTGAATTAAGTTTGAAGATGATCCGTGATCGTGTGTAGTAGTATAGATCATAACACAATGAAGCTGGAAGGAGGAAAAATACCACTATCACCCACCTGCAATATATAAAAAAAAATCAGAAAAAGCAAATATTAGACAAAGAACTTTCTGAAATCACTAAATGAGAAAATAGCATTTAAAAGTTAAGGGATGACATGAGCCTAGCTTGAAGAAATGATTTGATGACTTAAAAGTGTTGTTTTTTTGTGAATATAATGATAATTACAGCTTGAATAATCTTCTCTCATATACCAAATATACTGGAACATTATTAGAAATAGTACTCTATTATGTTTATTGTCGAAAAAAAGGGTTATTAATTTAAGAAATTAAGACTGGAAAAAAATAGCTAAATTTATATATACAAATTTATGTTTATGTATGACCTTAGTAGGTTTAGGTATTTGTTATAATAATAATAATAATAATATTCCTTCTCTCTTCCTGTAATGCCTACTCTCACACAAAAATAAAAAATAAATAAGTAAATTAGAACTTTCCGCATTGCAAAGAAATATTAAGCTTTAATAATTGTTTAGTTTTTCCTTTATTTTCGATTTTTGTCCAATCAATCACATCAAGGAAAGGTAACCCAAAATCATATTAACCATCACTTCCCACACAATGTGGTTTATTTAATCTTGATAATTAAAAAAACACTTTCGCCCTTACGGTCTTTACAGATTGATGATAAACCAAACCTTAGTTTATATGATTTATTTATTATTTACTCGAGTAGGCCTAATTCCCCCATTCTTCACTCTAAGTAGGCATAATTACCTTCATTCTGTACTCGAGTAGGCCTAATTCCTTCATCCTTCACTTGAGCAGGCCTAATCCTCTTCATTCTGTACTCAAGTAGGCCTAAATCCCTTCATCCTTCACTCGAGTATACCTAATTCCCTTCATTCAAGTAGGCTTAATTCCCTCCATTTATTAGAGTAGGCCTGAATCCTTACAACACACACCTTTATAAATAAAATTATGCTACAAAGAACTTAAAAGCGACTTAATAATCGTAATAGTCTACCAGGCAACATTGTTATATATATTGACTCTTAAGTATGTCGCAACACCGCCCTCATCCTCCCTCAGCCTGTACATATATATAACTACCTTTTTTTTTAAAAAATCGTTGCTTTAAATTCATGTTTTTCAGGAAGCACAATAATGCAGGAAAATATATTTTGTTGACTTACCGATAGTGAACTGGTATATACCTGGAGAGGGTTTCGGGGGTCAACGCCCCTGCGGCCCGGTCTGCGACCAGGCCTCATGGTGGATCAGGGCCTGATCAACCAGGCTGTTACTGTTGGCCGCACGCAAACCGACGTACGAACCACAGCCCGGCTGGTCAGGTACTGGCGAGCCACTTACCGGTAGTGGAGCAGTATATACGGTTAAGTATACTTTTGAGTGGACTTGATGGTAATAGAGCAGTATATTATACTCCGAACCAAACTCGGTAATCCGGCTAAATAGACTTTGAGTAGACTTACAATGGGGCGGTGTATACTCAAAACTAAACACAATAATAGACTGAGTAGACTTACCGGTAATGAAGCAGTATATATTCCAGCCACTCGGTAGATGCCATGGTTGTATATTGTGCTCTCATGAGGATATTCTCTGCCTCAACCGTCCTTGGGGTCGTCCCACACCATAGCTGCCATCATCCACTACAATATTGTCTTCCTACTTTCCACTTGTGTTTAAGGTCACAACGAAACATAAATTGGACGTTTTTTTTTATTAAATAGGACAGGTTATGTACTGATGCTGCAATAGTGCATACGTTGCTTTAAATGGAAGACCTGTTAGATTACAATTGATAATGGTAAAGTAAGTAACCCTAGTATCTATATTGGTGTATTTAGCCGGCATCTCTACTTATTCAAATTCAAATTCAAATTCAAATCCTTTATTTCATGTAATACAAGGTGGGGGGTACTTATAGTTATACATTAAAGTTGATATTACAAGATGGCCAATAATATGCCTAGGTATGCCTAGGCTTTTCAGGCAGTCTTATGATAGGTCTTACTCAATAGCTATACAATGGATATACAGATTGTAAGGTTAGGTTTACAAAATTTAGGTACTGGAATTTAAACATTGAGAATTTAACAATTAGTATAAAAAGTTAGCAATTAGTTTATATATTAATGATAAAGGTGATATATTGGCATAATATAGATTCTATATTGGAGTATCTTAGGCAAACTTATGACTAGCTTAAGTATTATGGAGCAATAGTTGTATTAGAATTTTGGTTGGAACTGTGCAAATTAAGGGAATCACAGATATCAATAAGTGTATTTTGCTGTGGTTAGTAATGTGCAAATTAAGGAGAATCACAGATATCAATAAGTGTATTTTGCTGTGGATATGTGCAAGATAAAGTAGTTTTCGTATGGTTAACTACCGGTTGGGTGCGTAAGTGAGATAAGATGTTTTTAACGGTGCTTTTGAAAATGGAGGTTGTGTCTGCAGTTCTAGAGTTTTCAGGCAGGGGGTTCCAGATTTTAGGCCCTTTTATGCGCATTGAATTTTTGTATAGATTTAGTCGGACACGGGGAATGTCAAAGAGATGTTTATGTCTGGTATTATGTCTATGGGTCCTGTCACAACTGTCAAGAAAGTGTTTTAGCTCAGGGTTAAAGTTGGAATTAATGGTTCTATAAATGTAGATAGCAGAGTAGTAAGTATGGATGTTCTGGACAGTGAGTAGGTTTAGGTCTTTGAAGAGTGGGGGTGTGCTGCCTAGCGTTGGATTGTGTGATAATTCTTACTGCGGCTTTTTGTTGGGTTATTATTGGCTTTAGGTGGGTAATTGCTGTTGATCCCCATGCACAAATGGCATATGTGAGGTAGGGATAGATGAGTGAGTAGTATAGTGTGAGTAGGGCTGATTGTGGTACATAATACCGTATCTTAGAGAGGATCCCCACAGTTTTGGACACTTTCTTTGTTATGTGTTGGATATGGGTGCTGAATTTCAGGCTGCTGTCAAGGTGAAGGCCCAGGAACTTGCCCTCGTTATGTCTAGCAATAGGTGTAGAGTTGATCTTAATGTTTAATTGTGGATCATCTGTTCTGTTGCCAAACATAATATAGAAGGTCTTATCAGTGTTGAGTGTAAGTTTATTGGCAGTCATCCATGTTGCTATTTTTATTAATTCGTCGTTAACAATGGTGTTAAGCGTGGCAAGGTTTGTGTGGGAGATGACATAAGTTGTATCGTCAGCAAAGAGTATTGGTTTCAAGTGTTGTGATACATTGGGAAGATCATTGATGTATAAGAGGAAGAGCAGGGGATCAAGGACACTTCCTGCGGTACGCCGGTGTCTAGTGGTAGTGTCGTGGAGGATGTGTCTTTAATAGTGACATACTGGTACCTATTAGTGAGGTAGGATTTGAGGTATGCTAGTGCATGACCTCTTATTCCATAGTGGTCAAGTTTGTGGAGTAGGATGCCGTGGTTTACTGTGTCAAAAGCTTTCCTTAAGTCAATAAAAAGTCCTAGTGGATATTCCTTATTTTCAAGTGCTGTGTAAAGCAGGTCTATCATTTTTACTATTGCATCGTTAGTGCTTTTATTTTTCCTGAAGCCAAATTGGCAGGGGTTGAGTATGCTTTGTGTAGTTATAAACGAGTATAATCTCTTGTGCACAAGTTTCTCGAATATTTTGGATAGCAATGGTAGATTTGATATAGGCCTATAGTTATTTACGTCTGTAGGGTCACCACCTTTGTGTATTGGTGTAACCCTTGCTGTTTTGAGTAGTGTTGGGAAGGTGCTAGATTCTAATGATTTGTTAAAAAGTAAAGAAATAGGATATGAAAGGACATGAGCAGCTCGTTTGTATATTAAGGGTGGAACTTGAGACAGATGTCCTGATTTATTTTTAAGTGACTTGATTATCATGGAGACTTCAGTGGGTTCTGTAGGTGCAAGATATAAGGAGGATGGGAAATTCCCATCTAGGTAATCACTTGCTCGGGCATTGGTATCTGGAATTTTACTGGCAAGATTTGATCCTATAGTTGAGAAGAAGTCATTTATCTTGTTTACTGTATCAATAGGCTGTAGTGGTGTTTCGTTTGGTTTAGTTAGGACAATATCCCTATTTTTTTTCAGTTTGTGGGTGCCCATAATCTGTGAGAGTGTTTTCCAGGTCTTTTTTATATCTCCTCTTGTTTCAGTGAATCTGCTGGAGTAGTACAATTGTTTGGCTTTTTTTATTAGTTTGGTGAGAACTGATGAATAGTGTTTAACAAACTCCTTATGTATGAATCCCCGTCTATATTGCTTCTCATATTGATGTTTCTTGTTAATGGATTTTAGTAAGTTGTTAGTTAGCCATGGGCAGCCTAACCGTTTATTCGTAATCTGTTTCATTTTTATAGGACAATGTTTGTTGTATAGTCTATGTAATTTATTAAGAAAGGTGTCTGTCCACTCATCGATAACTTTATTCAGGTACAGGTACACATAAATACAGTTACGTAAATTATCATACATAGCATATATGTAGATTACCTATTATAACGCCAAAAATCAGGCAGACTTATTTCCAATTGGGGTCCTTGAAATATCTTATTATTTAAACCTTAATGCCTCGGCATGATAATGGCTGTCTTTGTACCAGTCAAATTATGTAATGTAAACACATTGTAACCATTGCAAAGAAATAAACTTTGTTTTTTTATTTGCTTTGTTAAAAGTTAAAACAGCTAACTCAACTGTGTGTAAAGATTTTAGATTTTGCCACCGAAGTGGCTAGTTTATTGTGCACCCCATATCCATCCTGTGGACGGTAGCGCAAGAGCATATGGATACACAAAAGGCCTAGGCACTAGGCCCCAAAGGGGTTAACAATTGTACATTTGGGTTCATATCTACATTTCAATTATCTGTTACAAGCAGGTATCTTATTTCATGAATAAGATATCTTGACATGTCACATAGGTTATTATATTGTCTATCTCTATATTCCTCAATAAGTGCACAATTAAGCACATAGTGTTCACGACAGTGACCATATGCCTGATCACATAATTTGCATTTAGTTTGATCATCATCTGTCTCCCAAACTGTCAGAAGTACCTGTAGCCAAGCCTAAGCCTGGCCACTACAACATCAGTCAGTCTGTTCACATTGCAAGTTGCTCCACAAACATGCCCATCTGTGCTCGCATTATCATGAGCACAGATAGGCACGTTCATGGAAATTAATTTGGATTTATATCTACAGTTTACTTATCTGTTAAAAGCAAATTTAGGAAATTTGCTTAGAATAAGTGGTATCCTACCTTCACTAATAAGATATCTTGACATGTCACATAGGTTATTATACTGTCTATCTCTATATTCCTCAATAAGTGGACAATTCAGCACATAGTGTTCAAGACAGTGACCATATGCCTGATCACATAATTTGCATTTAGTTTGATCATCATCTGTGTATCTCCCAAACTGCCAGAAGTACTTGTAGCCAAGCCTAAGCCTGGCCACTACAACATCAGTCAGTCTGTTCACATTGCAAGTTGCTCCATAAACATACTTATCTACATTCATGTTATCATAGTGGGTTATAGATCTACTCAGGCTTCTAACTGCATTCCTATAGCTATCATTTTCATTATTTATTTCTCTCCTAATATTATTCCTAATGCTAGACACAGATATACCAAAGTTATATTCTACATTCTCCTTATGGGTGCTCTTCTTGGCTAACATATCAACTTTATCATGAAGGAGTAATCCAATGTGTGACGGAATCCATAGCAAATGTACTTTAATTCCTTTGTCCCGGATTTTTGAGTATCTATACCTGGCTTCTCCAATGAGCATGCTGTTAGAGTCCACTTGAAAAAGCAAATGACCTCATAAATGACTGGTCCAAAATCTCCAGGCATGAAAACCTGCCATCTCATATTAGAGAAAACTTAGAGAGTGCTTCTGAAGAAATGTTTGAACTGATTAATTTTATGAGCCAAAATATTGATGAGAGTGATTGCCTCTTCACAGAGTATGAATTAGATAACGCATAGGAAAGAATCTAGCGAGTAAAATCCCAAGCTCGAACACACGTCCAACAGACTACCTCGCCAACACCTACCCTAATACGCTATTCCTAGCTCCTACCAACCCAATAGAAGTCTCGCTCATAATCAACACCCCCAAAAACAAGGCAGGATACATAAATAGCTTACCACCTTTTATGTACAAAAAAGCTTCACAGATACTGTCACCAATTATTGCAACACTCTTCAATAAATCCATTGAAACCTCCACATTCCCATCAATTCTCAAAATAGCTAGGGTCACAACGATCCATAAAGGAGGGGATCAAACTTGAATAATTATAGACCAATATCTAATTTACCACTGCTCTCTAAAATCTTTGAAAAATTAATTCATAGACAGATCTATTCCTACCTCATCTCACACAACGTACTCAACCCCAGTCAGTTTGGATTCAGGACCAACAAAAGCACAAATGATGCCATTATACACATTATAGAGTTAAAATATACCGCACTTAAGAAGAAAGAAGTTCCACTGGGAATCTTCATTGATCTACGCAAAGCTTTTGATACAGTCGATCATGATTTACTGTTTACAAAACTAGCACACTATGGTATAAGAGGGCACTTGCTCAACTACATAAAGTCATACCTCAGTAATAGAAGCCAATACGTGTACACAAATGGAGCGAACTCTTCCACACAGCAAATTACAGTCGGAGTCCCTCAAGGAAGTGTACTGGATCCACTCTTATTCCTCATTTATGTCAATGACCTACCTAATGCATCACAACTACTCAAACCCATATTATTTGCAGATGACACAACATATGTCTTCTCTCACCCAAATCCAGTCATTCTGGCCAATACTGTTAATGCTGGATTACAGAAAATATCAACATGTATGACGACTAATAAACTTACTCTAAATACAGACAAGACCTACTTTATACAGTTTGGAAACAGAGTTTCAGATGTTCCACTTAACATAACACTCAACGGTTCACCTATCAAAAGAATCAAAGAGGGAAAATTCCTAGGAATCCACATTGACAGTAGCCTTAAATTCCAAACACACATACAACAAATTTCCAAGAAAATCTCAAAGACAGTAGGCATATTATCTAAGATACGCTACTATGTGCCTCCATCAGCTCTCCTTGCACTATATCACTCGCTCATCTACTCATATCTCACTTATGGAATCTGTGCATGGGGATCAACAACATTAAATCACCTAAGACCACTCATAACCCAGCAAAAGGCTGCAGTCAGAATGATAACACATTCCCACTCTAGGCAGCATACTCCACCAATATTCAAAAGCCTAAAACTACTCACCATAAAGAACATTCACACTTATTCTTGTGCCTACTACATACATAGAACTCTACATTTTATTATAAACCCTCCGCTCAAAATTCTCCTCACCAACTTTAATAGGACCCATGACCATAACACAAGATACAGATCACTTTTTGATGTACCCCGTGTCCATAGCAATCTATGTAAGAATTCTATGCACATAAAGGGCCCCAGAATCTGGAACTCATTACCAGGAAATGCTAAAATAACCTTGTCTGAAAATCAATTTAAGACTCTTCTCAAAAACCACCTACTCACCCTAAACTAAATACTTATACTGTAAATTGCTTTCAAAAATGCTCAAAGTTATTTTCCTATAAAATAATTTCAATTTTTAATTTTATGTTACCACCTAATCACCCTGAACTAAATACTCAAACTGTAAATTACTCTCAAAATGCTCAATGTTATTTTCATTAAGATAATTTAATTTTTACTATTATGTCTATCATCATTTTGTAATGAACAATGTATTATCATCATATCATAATTTAAATGATCTACCAATACAAACTTACTCAATTACTCTGATATTATGTTCATATTCTATAAGCCATTAGATTAAACTGTCCCTAATGCCAAGGCATGCCAGAGGCTCTCCTTGCACCTCAATTTATGATTGTAATGTAAACCTATGTACACGAGCAATGAAATAAAATTGTATTGTATTGTATTGTAAAAGTTTGATAAGGTTGCACTAATTATAACTGGTTTATACATTTATGAGATACAAGTTTCAACATTTGCATTAGAATAAGTTTGATAAATTATTTTTCTTTGAGCAATTATTTAATGGGTTTTATGGATACCCGGAGTTTACCTGGAGAGAGTTCCGGGGGGTCAACGCCCCAGCGGCCCGGTCTGTGACCAGGTCTCATGGTGGATCAGGGCCTGATCAACCAGGCTGTTACTGCTGGCCGCACGCAATCCAACGTACGAACCACAGCCTGGCTGGTCAGGTACCGACTTTAGGTGCCTGTCCAGTGCCTGCTTGAAGACAGCCAGGGGTCTATTGGTAATCCCACTTATGTATGCTGGGAGGCAGTTGAACAGTCTTGGGCCCCGGACACTTACTGTGTTATCTCTCAGTGTACTCGTGGCGCCCCTGCTTTTCATTGGGGGAATGTTGCATCTCCTGCCGAGTCTTTTGCTTTCACAGGGAGTGATTTTCGTGTGTAAGTTTGGTACTAATCCCTCTAGAATTTTCCAAGTGTATATCATGTATCTCTCTCGTCTGCGCTCCAGAGAATACAGATAAAGGGCCTTCAACCGTTCCCAGTAATTTAGGTGCCTTATAATACTTGTGTGTGCCGTGAAAGTTCTTTGTACACTCTCCAGGTCAGGAATTTCTCCTGCCTTGAAGGGAGCAGTTAGTGTACAGCAGTATTCCAGCCTAGAGAAAACAAGCAATTTGAAGAGAATCATCATGGGCTTGGCATCCCTAGTTTTGAAGGTTCTCATTATCCATCCTATCATTTTCCTAGCAGATGCAGTAGATACATTGTTGTGGTCTTTGAAGACGAGATCCTCTGACATTATCACTCCCAGGTCCTTCACATTACTTTTTCTCTCTATTGTACGGTTAGAATTTGTCGTATACCCTGATACCGTTTTATTTCCTCAAGTTTTTCATATCTGAGTAGTTGAAATTTCTCTTCATTGAACTTCATATTGTTTTGAGTGGCCCATTTGAAGATTTGGTTGATGTCCGCTTGGAGTCTTGCAGTGTCTTCGATGGAGGTCACTGTCATGGCAATCCAGGTGTCATCCGCAAAGGAAGACATGGAGCTATGGCTTACATCTCTGTCTATGTCAGATATGAGGATGAGGAATAGAATGGGAGCGAGTACTGTGCCTTGTGGAACAGAGCTTTTCACCGTAGCTGCCTCAGACTTTACTCTGTTTACTATTACTCTTTGTGTTCTATTTGTCAGGAAGTTATAGATCCATCTACCAACTTTTCCTGTTATTCCTTTATCATGCATTTTGTGCGTTATTACACCATGGTCACACTTGCCGAAAGCTTTTGCAAAGTCTGTGTATACTACATCTGTATTTTGTTTATCCTCTATAGCATCCAGGACCTTGTCATAGTGATCCAGTAGCTGGGAGAGTCAGAAGTGACCTGCTCTAAACCCATGTTGTCCTGGGTTGTGTAACTGATGGGTATCTAGGTAGTTGGCGATCTTGCTTCTTAGAACCCTTTCAAAGATTTTTATGGTATGGGATGTTAGTGTTATCGGTATGTAGTTCTTTGCACCTGCTTTACTGCCACCTCTGTAGAGTGGGGCTATGTCTGTTGATTTTAGTGAGTGTGGGATGACCCCTGTGTCAATGCTCCCTCTCCATAGAATGCTAAAGGCACGCGACACGGGCTTCTTACAGTTCTTGATGAACACAGAGTTCTATGACAGGGTGACAGCAGTAACACAAGAAAGAGAGGGGTGGGTAAATTGCATTTTCTTGGACTGTAAGAAGGCGTTTGACACAGTTCCACACAAGAGATTAGTGCAAAAGCTGGAGGACCAGGCAGGGATAACAGGGATCAGGGATCAGGGAATACCTGTCAGGAAGACAGCGGCGAGTCATGGTAGGTGGCGAGGTGTCAGAGTGGGCGCCTGTGACGAGTGGGGTTCCACAGGGGTCAATCCTAGGACCGGTGCTGTTTCTGGTATTTGTGAACGACATGACGGAAGGAATAGCCTCCGAAGTGTCCCTGTTTGCAGATGATGTGAACTTGATGAGAAGAATTCAATCGGACGAGGACCAGGCAGAACTACAAAGGGATCTGGACAGGCTGCAGGCCTGGTCCAGCAATTAGCTCCTGGAGTTCAACCCCACCAAATGCAAAGTCATGAAGATTGGGGAAGGGCAAAGAAGACCGCAGACGGAGTACAATCTAGGGGATCAGAGACTACAAACCTCACTCAAGGAAAAAGATCTTGGGGTGAGTATAACACCAGGCACATCTCCTGAGACGCACATCAACCAAATAACTGCTGCAGCATACGGGCACCTAGCAAACCTAAGAACAGCATTTCGACATCTTAATAAGGAATCGTTCAGAACTCTGTACACTGTGTACGATAGGCCCATATTGGAGTATGCAGCACCAGTTTGGAACCCACACCTAGCCAAGATTATATATTTTTTTAGATTTTGCCACCGAAGTGGCTAGTTTATTGTGCACCCCAAATCCATCCTGTGGACGGTAGCGCAAGAGCATATGGATACACAAAAGGCCTAGGCACTAGGCCCGAAAAGGGTTAACAATTGTACATTTGGATTTATATCTACATTTCACTTATCTGTTACAAGCAAATTTAGGAAATTTGCTTAGTATAACTACCTGGAGTCTACCTGGAGAGAATTCCAGGGGTCAACGCCCCCGCGGCCCGGTCTATGACCAGGCCTCCTGTTGGACCAGAGCCTGATCAACTGGTATCTTATTTTCATTAATAAGATATCTTGACATGTCACATAGGTTATTATACTGTCTATCTCTGTATTCCTCAATAAGTGGACAATTAAGCACATAGTGTTCAAGACAGTGACCATATGCCTGATCACATAATTTGCATTTAGTTTGATCATCATCTGTGTGTCTCCCAAACTGCCAGAAGTACCTGTAGCCAAGCCTAAGCCTGGCCACTACAACATCAGTCAGTCTGTTCACATTGCAAGTTGCTTCATAAACATGCCCATCTATGTTCATGTTATCATGAGCACAGATAGGCACGTTCATGGAGATTAGATTTTGCCACCGAAGTGGCTAGTTTATTGTGCACCCCATATCCATCATGTGGACTGTAGCGCAAGAGCACCTAGCCAAGCACATAAAAAAACTAGAGAAAGTGCAAAGGTTTGCAACAAGACTAGTCCCGGATCTAAGGGGTATGTCCTACGAGGAGAGGTTAAGGGAAATCGACATGACAACACTGGAAGACAGGAGAGATAGAGGGGACATGATAACGACATATAAAATACTGAGAGGAATTGACAAGGTGAACAGAGACAGAATGTTCCAGAGATGGGACACAGCAACAAGGGGTCACAGTTGGAAGTTGAGAGCTATAGCCTGGTGGCTATAGCTCTCGCTTCACACACGGAGGGCCGGGGTTCGATTTCCGGCGGGGTGGAAACATTTTGACTTGTTTCCATACACCTGTTGTCATGTTCACCTAGCAGCAAATAAGTACCTGGGTGTTAGTCGACTGTTGTGGGTCGCATCCTGGGGGACAAGATTGAGGACCCCAATAGAAATAAGACAGACAGTCCTCGATGACGCACTGACTTTCTTGGGTTATCCTGGGTGGCTAACCCTCCGGGGTTAAAAATCCGAAGAAATCTTATCTTTTTATCTTTTCTTCAGTCACAGAGTGGTCAGGAAGTGGAATAGCTTGGGAAGTGATGTAGTGGAGGCAGGATCCATTCATAGCTTCAAGAAGAGGTATGATAAAGCTCATGGCGCAGGGAGAGTGACCCAGTAGCGGTCAGTGAAGAGGCGGGGCCAGGAGCTATGAATCGACCCCTGCAACCACAACTAGGTGAGTACAACTAGGTGAGTACAGAGTTCCATGAGTCTGGGCCTGGGGCAGAGTGCATGGGCATATCATTTATTGCCTTTTCAGTCTTGTGATGTTAGGATAATATCAGAGATTTTTGAGATGACCAAATTTTGGGTCTCGTTCATAAAGAATTCATTTGAATAGTCGACCCTTAGTGTGGGCAGTGGCTCGCTGAACACTGAGTCGTATTTGGAATTTAGTATCTCGCTCATTTCTTGGCTGTCATCTGTGTATGTCCCATCTCGCCTAAGCAGGGGCCCAATACTGGATGTTGTTTTTTCCATAGATTTGGCATAAGAGAAGAGGTATTTTTTTTTCAATTTCCTTTATGGCTTTTAGTTCTTGTGATTCTTGTCTCCTGTAAGATTCCTTCAGCTTAAGTTCGATATTTGCAATTTCATTAACCAGTGCCTCCCTTGGTATTTCAGATATATTGGCCCCTCTCAGCAGCTTTGTGACTCTTCGCCTTCGTCTGTATAGGGAGCATCTCTCTCTTTCTAGTTTACATCTTCTCTTTCTTTTTCTAAATGGAATGTGCCTTGAGCAGGTCTCAAGAACCACAGAGTTTATTTTTTCTAGGCAAAGGTTTGGATCTGTGTTGTTTAGGATATCTTCCCAGCTTGTTTCATTTAGGACATGGTTGACTTGTTCCCATTGTATGTTTTTGTTACTGAAATTGAATTTTGTGAAGACACCCTCATGACTGATCACATTTTTCTGGTCAGGAGCCCTGTTCATACATGTCTGTACCTCTATTATGTTGTGATCTGAGTGTATTGTTTTTGATATGGTTACATTACCTAGCAGATCGTCGTTGTTAGTGAAGATAAGGTCCAGCGTATTTTCTAGTCTTGTATGCTCTAATATTTGCTGGTTTAAAGTGAATTTGGTGCAGAGATTTAATAACTCATGTGTGTGCTGCTTCCTGGGGTGATCTCTGCTAAAATTTTATATGATACACTACTCCATTTTAGGTGTCTCAAGTTGAAATCTCCTAGTGGCAAGATATTTGGGGCAGGAGTTGGGAGAGTTTCCAGACAGTGGTCAATTTTCAAAAGCTGCTCCCGGAAATGCTAGGAAATTGCATCTGGAGGCTTGTATACAACCACAATGACAAGATTTTGGTTTTCAATCTTTACCACCAAAACTTCAACTACATCATTTGATGTGTATACCTGGAATATACCTGGAGAGAGTTCCTGGAGAGAGATTTTAATTTCTTCACGTTTTCCGTATCTGAGTAATTGAAATTTCTCATCATTGAACTTCATATTGTTTTCTGCAGCCCATTTAAAAATTTGGTTTATGTCTGCTTGGAGTCTTGCAGTGTCTTCAACGGTGGACACTGTCATACAGATTCGGGTGTCATCTGCAAAGGAAGACACAGCACTGTGGCTTATATCCCTGTCAATGTCTGATATGAGGATGAGGAATAGGATGGGAGCAAGTACTGTGCCTTGTGGAACAGAGCTTTTCACAGTAGCTGCCTCAGACTTTACTCTGTTGACTACTACTCTTTGTGTTCTACATGTTAGGAAATTATAGATCCATCTACCAACTTTTCCTGTTATTCCTTTATCACGCATTTTGTGTGCTATTACACCATGGTCACACTTGTCAAAGGCCTTTGCAAAATCTGTGTATATAACATCTGCATTCTGTTTATCTTCTAGAGCATCCAGGACCTTGTCGTAGTGGTCCAGTAGTTGGGACAGACAGGAGCGGCCTGCTCTAAACCCATGCTGTCCTGGGTTGTGCAATTGATGGGTATCAAGATGGGTGGCGATCTTGCTTCTTAGAACCCTTTCAAAGATTTTTATGATATGGGACGTTAGCGCAATTGGTCTGTAGTTCTTTGCTATTGCTTTACTGCCCCTTTGTGGAGCGGGGCTATGTCTGTTGTTTTTAGTAGCTGCGGGATGATCCCAGTGTCCATGCTCCCTCTCCATAGGATGTTAAAAGCATGTGATAGGGGCTTCTTGCAGTTCTTGATGAACACGGAGTTCCATGAGTCTGGGCCTGGAGCGGAGTGCATGGGCATGTCATTTATTGCCTTTTCGAAGTCATTTGGCGTCGTGGTGATGTCAGAAAGGCATGCGTCTGTCAAGTTCTGTGGCACTCTCATAAAAAAATCATTTAGGTTTTCGATTTTAAGTCTGGTTAGTGGCTCGCTAAAAACTGAGTCATACTGGGATTTAAGTAACTCACTCATTTCCTTGCTGTCATCTGTGTAGGACCCATCCTGTTTAAGTAGGGGCCCAATACTGGTTGTTGTTCTCGACTTTGATTTTGCATAGGAAAAGAAATACTTAGGGTTTCTTTCAATTTCATTTATGGCTTTTAGTTCTTCCCGTGTCTCTTGATTCCTGTAAGATTCCTTTAGTTTTAATTCGATGTTTGCTATTTCTCTGACTAGTGTCTCCCTACGTATTTCAGAGATATTGGCCTCCTGTAGCCGCTCCGTTATTCTTTGCCTTTGCCTGTATAGGAAGCGCCTCCCTCTTTCTAGTTTGCATCTTCTCCTCCTTTTCCTTAAGGGTGCACAATAAACTAGCCACTTCGGTGGCAAAATCTAAAAATCTAATCTAGGTCCTCTCTCTCCCTGCTCCATGAGCTTTAACAAACCTCGTCTTATAACTATGTATGGTTCCTGCCTCCACTACGTCGCTTTCTAGGCTATTCCACTTCCTGACAACTCTATGACTGAAGAAATACTTCCTAACATCCCTTTAACTCATAGGAGTCTTCATCTTCCAATTGTGACCCCTTGTTTCTGTGTCCCCTCTCTGGAACATCTTGTCTCTGTCCACCTTATCTATTCCTCTCAGTATTTTATATGTCGTTATCATGTCTCCCCTAACCCTCCTGTCCTGTAGTGTCGTTAGGCCGATTTCCCTTAACCTTTCTTCGTAGGACAATCCCCTTAGCTCTGGGACTAGTCTTGTTGCAAACCTTTGCACTTTCTCTAATTTCTTGACGTGCTTGACCAGGTGTGGGTTCCAAACTGGTGCTGCATACTCAAGTATGGGCCTGACGTATATGGTGTACAGAGTCTTGAATGATTCCTTAACGAGGTATTGGAACGCTATTCTTAGGTTTGCCAGCCGCCCGTATGCTGCAGCAGTTATCTGATTGATGTGTGCCTCAGGAGATGTGCTCGGTATTATACTCACCCCAAGATCTTTTTCCTTGAGTGAGGTTTGCAGTCTTTGGCCACCTAGACTATACTCTGCCTGAGGTCTTCTTTGCCCTTCCCCGATCTTCATGACTTTATATTTGGCAGGGTTAAATTCAAGGAGCCAGTTACTGGACCAGGCTTGTAGCCTGTCCAGGTCTCTTTGTAGTCCTGCCTTATAATCAACTGATTTAATTCTTCTCATTAACTTCACATCATCTGCAAACAGGGACACTTCCGTTATGTCATTCGCATATACCAAAAACAGTACAGGTCACAGGACTGACCCTTGTGGAACCCCACTCGTCACAGGTGCCCACTCTGACACCTCGTCACGTACCATGACTTGTTGTTGCCTCCCTGTCAGATATTCTCTGATCCATTGCCACTCATTACAGTTGTGACCGGGTGTAGACTAGTGAAGTGTTCATTGCGTTATAATTTGTTCATGATTGTAACCATGTATAAACGTAAGTAAGTAAATTTACTTACATGTTTCATTACCTTTGTAACTTGTGAGTTCATTACCTTTGTAGCTTGTTAGTTCATTACCTTTGTAACTTGCTCAGCTATCAAAACTTTGGGGTCCAGTCCCTGGACCCATTATGTACCTCTGTAATCTTTTGACTACCGCCCACAGGATGGGTATGGGGTGCATAATAAAGATATCAAACTGAACTGAAACATTGCAGTGCCTTTCCTGTTACGTGTGCCTGATCCTCTAGCTTTTGCATTAACCTCTTGTGAGGAACTGTGCCGAACGCCTTCTTGCAGTCCAAAAAATGCAGTCTATCCACCCCTCTCTCTCGTGTCTTACTTCTGTTACCTTGTCATAAAACTCCAGTAGGTTGTGTGTGTGTATGTATGTATGTGTATTAATTACCATTTTGTCCTATGCACATGTCGATTGAAAACTGGGCCTGTTGTATGTGCGTGTGTGTGTGTGTGTATGTATATATGTGTGTGTATGTGTATGTGTGTGTGTATGTGTATGTGTGTGTATGTGTGTGTATATGTATGTACTCACCTAATACTCACCTAATTGTGGTTGCAGGGGTCGAGACTCAGCTCCTGGCCCCGCCTCTTCGCTGTCCGCTACTGGGTCTCTGCTCTCCCTGCTCCATGAGCTTTATCATACCTCGTCTTAAAACTATGTATGGTTCCTGCCTCCACTATATCTTTCTCTAGACTATTCCACTTCCTGACTACTCTGTGGCTGAAGAAATGCTTCCTAACATCCCTTTGACTCATTTGAGTCTTCAGCTTCCAGTTGTGTCCCCTTGTTTCTGTGTTCCCTCTCTGGAACATCCTGTCACTGTCTACCTTGTCGATTCCCCGCAGTATTTTGTATGTCGTTATCATGTCTCCTCTGACCCTTCTTTCCTCCAGTGTTGTTAGTCCTATTTGTGTGTATGTATATGTGTGTGTGTGTGTGTGTGACCCAACAATTAAAATTTGCACCAAGAACTCATTACAGTTGTGACCGGGTGTAGACTAGTGAATTGTTCATTACTTTATAATTTTTTCATGATTATAACCATGTATAAACGTAAGTAAGTAAATTTACTTACATGTTTCATTACCTTTGTAACTTGTGAGTTCGTTTCCTTTGTAGCTTGTGAGTTCATTACCTTTGTAACTTGTGAGTTCATTACCTTTGTAACTTATGAGTTCATTACCTTTGTAACTTGTGAGATCATTACCTTTCTAACTTGTGAGTTCATTACCTTTGTAACTTGCTCAGCTATCAAAACTTTGGAGTCCAGTCCCTAGACCCATTATGTACCTCTGTAATCTTTTGACTAACGCCCACAGGATGGGTATGGGGTGCATAATAAAGATATCAAACAAACATGTTCCCTCTTCATAGGATGTTAAAAGCACGTGATAGGGGCTTCTTGCAATTCTTGATGAACACGGAGTTCCATGAGTCTTGGCCTGGAGCGGAGTGCATGGGCATGTCATTTATTGCCTTTTCGAAGTCATTTGGTGTCAGGGTAATGTCAGATCGGCATGCATCTGCCAAGTTCTGTGGCACTCTCATAAAAAATTCATTTAGGTTTTCGACTTTCAGTCTGGTTAGCGCCTCGCTAGAAACTGAGTCATACTGGGACTTTAGTAACTCACTCATTTCCTTGCTGTCATCTGTGTAGGACCCATCCCGTTTAAGTAGGGGCCCAATACTGAATGTTGCTCTCGACTTTGATTTGGCATAAGAAAAGAAATACTTTGGGTTTGTTTCAATTTCATTTATGGCTTTTAGTTCTTCCCGCGTTTCTTGATTCCTGTAGGATTACTTTAGTTTTAATTCGATGTTTGCTATTTCTCTGACCAGTGTCTCCCTACGTATTTCAGATATATTGGCCTCTTGTAGTCGCTCCGTTATTCTCTGCCTTCGCCTGTATAGGGAGTGCCTCTCTCTTTCTAGTTTACATCTATCTTCTCCTTCTTTTCCTTAAGGGAATTTGCCTTGAGCAGACCTCAAGTGCCACAGAGTTAATTTGTTCTAGACATTGGTTAGGATCCGTGATGCTTAGGCTATCTTCCCAGTTTATATCATTTAGGACTTGGTTTACTTGGTCCCACCTTATGTTTTTGTTATTGAAGTTGAATTTGGAGACGGCTCCCTCGCGGCTGATCACATTTTGTCGATCTGGGGCTCCCCGCATAATAATACTAATAATACTTTATTTAGACATGGTACAATGATACATAGTTGGGTAGACATGATACATAGTTATTAATGAGATGTACATGCCAAAAGCCCCTAATATGCTGTGCATTGCGGGCATTCTTAGGACTATTTAATTGTAGACTACATGGTAAAAAATTATGGTTGATAATTTATAAAATAAGTATAATTGTGTATCTAAGTTATAAAGTTTGAATATAAGTTGAACATATCAATTAATTGTAGCAATGCAACTAATTGAGTGCGATAACAATTTAAAACAATTAATTGTATTGCAGTTACAGTTTATGTGGTCATTATAATGTAAATGTTATAGAAACAGTTACCTTAGTATGTATTATTCATAACAGGTTTTTACATTTAAGTGATTAATCAGGTTTTTACATTTAAGTGATTATTCTACTTTGTTGGGAATGTTTGATATTGAGCATTTAGGTTTGGGTGAGAAGGTGTTTTTTTAGCATCGTTTTGAATTGGGGTACAGGCAGGGTTTCTTTGGCAATGACAGGTAATGAATTCCAAATTTCCGTGCATTTTATATGCATTGAGTTTTTACATAGTGTTAGATAGACACGGGGAACATCGAGGAGTGATCTGTGTCTAGTGTTATGGTCATGTGTCCTGTTAAAATTGGTAAGGAGAAGTTTGAGTGGTGGGTTAATATTTGCATAGAGTGTTCTGTATATGTAATAGGCACAGTAAAAAGTATGAATGTCTTGTATGGTGAGTAAGTTTAGGTTTTTGAATATTGGTGGAGTGTGTTGTCTGGAGTTAGTTTGATATCTTTATTATGCACCCCATACCCATCCTGTGGGCGGTAGTCAAAAGATTACAGAGGTACATAATGGGTCCAGGGACTGGACCTCAAAGTTTGATAGCTGAGCAAGTTACAAAGGTAATGAACTCAGATGGTCACAATCATGACAAGTTACAAAGGTATTTGCAGATTACAGAGGTATATATAGGGTCCAGAGACTGGGCCCCAAAGTTTTGATAGCTGAACAAGGTACAATGGTAATGAATTCACTAGTTACAAGGTAATGAATCATGTAAGTAAATTTACTTACGGCTGTACATGGTTGCACTCATGAACAAATTATAAAGCAATGAGCAATCTATTAGTCTACACCCAGCATTGACACACACGTGTCAATGCTTTATTTACAGGGAGCAAAGTCAGGGTATTTTTCCAGAATGGTCTGTAATATACCACTGTGGATAAAATACTTTGACATATCTTGAACATTTCTGAGTGAGTAGTCTCTGAATTCATTAATTTTATCGCACTCCAGTACATAATGACGCAGGGTGTGACAATAATCCAACTGGCAAAGTTTACATCTTGTTTGGTCTACATCTGGTGGTGGTGATTTAACCTGCCAAAGATACTTGTAACCCAGCCGGAGGCGGGCGGTAGTGACATCCAGACAGTGGTCAATTTTCAGAAACTGTTCCTGGAATTGTTGGGACGTTGCATCCTGAGGATTGTATACAACTACGATTAGTAGTTGTTTAGTAATTCTGAGCAAATGAGCGACTCTGTGACGTACAGGCCAACCCCCCCCCTCCTTGTTGCCTGTTTAATCTGTCCCATCGTTATCAAAATGATATTTTGTGTGGGTCTCTGTGAATGTTGCAAACATTGCATTTGACTCCGTGAGCAGTCCCTTGATGTAAGGGATTTTGTTTGTTGACGGTTTTAGACCCTGTATGTTTGCAAAGACAAATGTCGTTATATTGGTGAAATTTAGGGGGGTTTATTTGGTGGCTCTAATATCTGTTGTACTGGAGTGGAGGCCAATGACTGTGCCTTTGTTCCAACAGCATTTTCAGTGCCTTTGTTCCAGCAGTATTTTCAGTCAGACAAAGTGACTTATTTCCATTGGGGTCCTTTATTATTATAATACTGTTACATATGTAACAGTAATAACTTATTTAATCCATTGTAAAGATTCAAATATAGGTATAAAAGATAAATATCAGTTATAAACGTGGGTGAAACAGGCGTGAGGAAGCAGTGACATCAGCAAGGTGTGAGTGACGTCAGTAAGGTGCCAGCAGTAGGAGCTGGAGATCTGTGTCAGGGAGGCTGAGGCCGCCACTATGGGTCAAGGTAACAGTCAGTTTACCGAAGCTGAACTTGAGGAATATCAGGTAAATCTAGGACTTTTACACACTAGAAAATAAGTAATTACTTCCAGTATCCCGGAATGATGAGCATTATAAGGGTTTTATAAAATGTCCAGAATATCTCGCAGCAAATTTTGTTAAGGTTTGGAACCAAAACCAGTATGGTGGTAAATGGATGCAATTTTCTAGTACTAACAGAAGGTGGTCAGGCCTCAAACACCATACATTGCACAGGAATAAAGGAGTGGAACGGGTTGCATGATCATGTCATGGCCTATCTTAATATAAACCAGTTTAGTAAGTTCATATAACTACTGTACAGGTACACATTAGTACAATGGAACTACCGGACCCTAATGGAAATAAACCACTTTGAATATTTTGTGGTTATCCTAGGTAATTTACACTACGAAAAATGAAAATTTTTATTTCCTTGCAAAGCTTACAATGTGTAAGTAAGTAATAATAATAATAATAATTTATTTAGACATGATACAATATTGAACTACATAGTTAGGTATAAATGAGGTGATAAGATAAGATAAGATTTCTTCGGATTTTTAACCCCGGAGGGTTAGCCACCCAGGATAACCCAAGAAAGTCAGTGCGTCATCGAGGACTGTCTGTCTTATTTCCATTGGGGTCCTTAATCTTGTCCCCCAGGATGCGACCCACACCAGTCGACTAACAACCCAGGTACCTATTTGCTGCTAGGTGAACATGACAACAGGTGTAAGGAAACACGTCGAAATGTTTCCACCCGCCGGGAATCGAACCCGGGCCCTCCGTGTGTGAAGCGAGAGCTCAAGCCACCAGACCACCAAAAGCCCCTAATATGCTGAGCATTGTGGGCATTATTAAGATTAATTAATAGTAGAATACATGGTAAAAAATTATGGTTGATAATTTACAAAATAAGTATAGTTGTGTATCTAAGTTGTAAAATTTGAATGTAAGTTGAACATAATAATTTATTAATTGCAGCAATGCAATTAATTGAATGAGATCAAACAAGTTAAAACAATTAGTTGTATTGCAATTACAGTTTATATGGTCATTATATAAGTTACACAGTACAAGAGAGTGAATTATTTTATTTGTTAATGTTATAGAAACAGTTAGCTCAGTATGCATTATTTATAACAGGTTTTTACATTTAAGTGATTAATCAACTTTGTTGGGTATTGTGCACTTAGGTTTGGGTGAGAAGGTGGTTTTTTAGCATCATTTTGAATTGAGGTACAGGCAGGGTTTCTTTGGCAATCACAGGTAATGAATTCCAAATTTTCGGGCCTTTTATATGCATTAGTAAGTTTATTCAGGTATAAAGAAATACAGTTACATAGATCATCATACATAGCAGCATATGTGTAGAGAACCTAGGATAACCCAAAAAAGTCAGAGTGACTTATTTCCATTGGGGTTCTTTTAATACCTTAAATATTATACACTGTAGGAGATATATGTTATTATACTATAAAGGATATATACTAGGAACAAGGTAAAAAGAATTATTTACATTTACATGTGTGTTAGCTAAAAAAATAAATAAACATTCTCCTCCTTTTCTGTCGCTACATTCATTAGGTACCTTTTCGCTCTCTTCTTGAACTGGCTCATGCTATGACTGGCTTTGACATGTGGTTTACATAGTATTCTAAAATATTAATTACAAAGAAGGCCACTAGCATGTCTAGGCATTTCGGGCAGACTAAACCAAATTCTTACTCTATTGGCACAGGTTATGGTGCAGTACATTTTAATATAATACATATACGTATGTACATTTTCATATAATATGTATGATAATTGTACTTATGTGCACCAGTACATAAAAAAACTACTTATACATAGTAACATGTGTAAATTACCTAGGATAAGGCATACATATCTTCATATCAATCAGTTTAGGAAGATAGCTAAGTAAGTTTATTTAGGTTGAAGTTCCTAAACCTGTACTCCCTAGAACGCAGGCGGGAGAGATACATTATTATATACTCGTGGAAAATTCTCGAGGGATTAATACCAAATTTGCACACGAGAGTCACTCCCTACGAAAGCAAAAGACTCGGCAGGTGATGTAACATCCCCCAAATGAAAAGCAGGGGTGCCACTAGCACGTTGAGAGACAACACAATAAGTGTCAGGGGCCCAAGACTGTTCAACTGCCTCCCAGCATACATCAAGGGGATTGCCAACAAACTCCTGGCTGTCTTCAAGCAGGCACTGGACAGGCACCTAAAGTCGGTACCTGACCAGCCAGGCTGTGGTTCGTATGTTGGACTGCGTGCGGCCAGCAGTAACAGCCTGGTTGATCAGGCTCTGATCCAACATGAGGCCTGGTCACAGACCAGGCCACAGGGGCATTGACCCCTGAACTCTCTCCAGGTATACTCTCCAGGTATTACACTAGTTTTGGGTAATACAGTTGTCGTACATAGTAATATATGTGTATATTACCTAGTTATAAGTCTATGTTAAGGTTGCCTGAAATGCCCTGCATAACCAGGGTCTTTCTATAAAGTACTGTAAGAGATAAGATTTTGTTTTGATTTTTAACCCAGATGGTTAGCCACCCAGGATAACCCAAGAAAGTCAGTGCGTCATTGGAGCCTGTTTGTCTTATTTTCATTGGGGATCCTTCAAGCTTGTCCCCCAGGATGCGACCCACACTAATTGGCTAACGCCCAGGTACCTACTTACTTGCTAGGTGAACGGGGACAGCAGGTGTAAGGGAACATGCCTAATGTCAGTAATATCACCTTTTTTGAATCAGTTGTAATCCATACTTTGTAGAATAAAGTTTATCACTTATCATAGCATAACCCAACAGAGTCAAACCCATTGACTTATTGCCATTTGGGGTAATAACAGACATAGCCTCCCCTCCACTAAGGTGGCAGTAAAGCAATTGCAAAGAATTACAGACCAATAGCACTAACATCCCATTTCATAAAAATCTTTGAAAGGGTTCTAAGAAGCAAGATCGCCACCCACCTACATACACATCACTTACACAACCCAGGACAACATGGGTTTAGAGCAGGCTGCTCCTGCCTGTCCCAACTACTGGACCACTATGACACAGTCTTAGATGCACTGAAAGACAAACAAAATGCAGATATAGTATACACAGACGCAAACGCCTTACACAAGTGTGATCATGGTGTAATAGCGCACAAAATGCGTGATAAAGGAATAATAGGAAAAGTTGGTAGATGGATCTATAACTTTGTAACAAGTAGAACACAAATAGTAGTAGTAGTAGTAAACAGAGTAAAGTCTGAGGCAGCTACAGTGAAAAACTCAGTTCCACAAGGCTCTGTACTTGCCTCCATCCTGCTCCTTATCCTCATATCTGACATAGACAAAGATGTAAGCCACAGCACCATGTCTTCCTTTGCAGATGACACCCGAATTTACATGACGGTGTCATCCATCGAAGACACTGAAAGACTCCAAGTGGACACCAATGAAATCTTTAAATGGGCCACGGAAAACAACAACTCAAGAGAATTAAAACCTTATTTGATTATAAAATAAATTCCAACCACGCAATAAAGTGAAAAACTAATTATAGTACAGTGGACCCCTGGATTACGTCATTATTTCGTTCCAGAATGCTGTTCAAGTGCCGTTACCAAAAGAATTTGTTCCCATAAGGAATAATGTAAATTAGTTTAGTCCTTTTAGACCCCAAAAATACACTTACAAAAGCACTTACAAAAATACACTTATATAATTGTTCGAGTTTGGAGCATAACGTAAACTGGGGGTCCACTGTATGCTCCTTGCTTAGCGATGAATTCATTTACCGATATGATTTTAGGAATGGAACACCGTTAAGTGAGGAGAGGCAGTATTATTAGAAGGTGACTCTCCCTCCATCCAGTAACATCATCCTCTCCTCTCCTCCACCTACTACAGTGGACCCCTGCCTAACGAACACCTCGGAAATTGTACAATTATGTAAGTATAATATTGTAAGTGCTTGTGGAAGTGTATTTTTGGGGGTCTGAAATAGACTAACCTACGTGACATTATTTCTTAAGGAAGTAAATTCGTTCGGTAATGGCACTTGAGCAGACATCTGGAATGAATTTTGTTCGTTAGGCGGGGGTCCACTGTACTTCCAGTAGGTAAGAGGCAGTTAAATTTTCATTTACTGTACAGTATTTAAATTAAATTTTCATTTAGTATTCATTTTTACAGTTTCCCTGTGCTGTATAATTTTGTACATTGTTTTATGTAGCAGTACATTATTATTAATAAATTATTATACAGGTTGGCCATTACTAATCTGGCATCATCGGGACCTGTAGGGTGCTGGATTAGTGATTTTGCCAGATCACAGAGTGGTTAGGTTAGAATACGATTAACCCAATGGCAATGTTTATGCATCGGTGATTTCCACCACTTTACACCTTATTTTTGGCCCATTCCATTGTTCCAGTCTACCAAACTCATAGCTGTTTCACTAGTATTCCTTTTATCTGTCAATCGAGTACAAGAAACTGCCCATTTACCTATTTCAACTACCCAATAAAGTGGTCAGAAATCGGTAATTTGGGCAATTTCACACAAATTTCAAGAGATGCCAATTTCAAAATAGAGTCCAGAATAAACAATGCAGACATTCCTAGCACTAAAATAACATTTTCTCTGTTCATTAGTCACATCTCCAAGCCCCTCTTATATTACGCTTGCTTTCCATTTTGAATTTTTATTCACACAAAAAATAAAAGATCTACTTTTATGTAGACTACTGCTTTATTGTAATAATTGTATAAATAATGTCAACCCATTTGTGACTGCATATTAGACTGGTCAGTTGGACACACATTGGACAGTGACACATATTGTAATAATTATTGCATTATTGTAATAATTGTATAAATAATGTCAACCCATTTGTGACTGCATATTAGACTGGTCAGTTGGACACACATTGCTAACTTCTTATACTAATTGTTAAATTCTCAATGTTTAAATTCCAGTACCTAAATTTTGTAAACCTAACCTAACCTAACCTTACAATCTGTATATTCATTGTATAGCTATTGAGTAAGACCTATCATAAGACTGCCTGAAAAGCGTAGGCATACCTAGGCATATTATTGGCCATCTTGTAATATCAACTTTAATGTATAACTATAAGTACCCCCCACCTTGTATTACATGAAATAAAGAATTTGAATTTGAATTTACTCTTGAACATCGGCAAAAATCAAACATTTCCGCTAATTTGAGGTCAGTTTTAAGGTACTTTCTGGCATGAAACCAGTCAAATTTATATATATTTCTGTAATATATCTTCCATTCTATCAAATGAGACCAAAAAAACAAGAATACAATCATACAAACCATACGAAAATACACCACAAATTCACTATTTTACACCAAAAGCATAGTTGCCTATTTTTCTCATTATGCACTGCGTGCTGCAGGATTTTTTTTATATAGTGCACACATACCACACAAACCTATTCTCTCATATGTAGGCCCAAATTTACTGGTCACAGCTTATCTGATTGAGCTGAGTTTATGGCGACCAACAGTGGCTTGAAAGTCACCTTATCTTTTATGGATAATGTATGGTGTATGTGCTTTACACAACAAGAAGCATTTGGCTAGGGCTAAAAGTGAGCAGGTTATAACAAATGGAGAAAAAGAAATTGGAATGACTTATGTAGCAAGTAATGCCACTAAACAGTAGCAGCAGGTTGGTGTTGCGACCCTGGAAATTTGAAATTATGCTAGACGAAATTAGTGCTGGATTACTGATGAAACCGGATTACTGATTGCCGGATTAGTGATGGCCAACTTGTATTGTCATTTTTGGTTGGAACAGATTAATTCTATTTACGTTATTCTTTATGGGAAAAATTGGTTTAATTGTTGATCATTTTGGTTGTCGAACCAACATCTGGAATGAATTAAGTTCAGCAACCGAGGTTCCACTATATATGGGGTGGTAGGAAAAGACTAGTACATATGTGGATTCTAGGAAGGGTCCCTTGACCATTCCTAGAAATGATTTCACTTCTCCGTATATTGCACCAGAGGTGGACATTAATATTGTATTAAATGTGATTTTCCTTCAGAATTTCAATCTGTTGATGAAATCTGGAATCAAAATAGCGATTTCTTGAACATTATACAAAATTCATTTGAAAATGTTCAGTAAGCAAATCACATGGACTCAAAAGCACATGAATTCTGTACTGTACTTGTATACAGTGGTACCTCTACTTATGAGCATCTCCCAACTCGAACAATTATGTAAGTGTATTTTTGTGGGTGCTTTTGTAAGTGTATTTTTGGGGGTCTGAAATGGATTAATCTAATTTTCATTATTTCTTAAGGAAAAAAATTCCTTCGGTATCGGCACTTGAATAGCTGTCTGGAACGAATTTTGCTCGTAAGTAGAGGTATCACTGTACAGTGGTCCCTCGGTTTGCGTGCATCTCCAAACTCGAACATTTATGTAAGTGTATTTTCGTAAGTGCTGTTGCAAGTGTATTTTTGGGGGTCTGAAATAGACTAACCTACGTGACATTATTTCTTAAGGAAGTAAATTCATTCGGTAATGGCACTTAAGCAGCATTCTGGAACAAATTTTCGGCGAAAACCGAGGGACCACTGTATTTATAAATTTCTCAGTAATTTTAATTTTCAATTCAATTTTAGTACTGTAGTAACAGCAGCTTGCTTTCTTCCAGGAACTGACATACTTCACCAAGAAGGAGATACTTTAGTAAGTGTTTATAGTTCTTATTCATCTGTATACAAACTAGAACAACTTGGATTCTCCCATTGAATTTTTATGGTAATCATAGATTTTTTTTTTATCAGTATACAGTTATGCTAATTACAGCATACATGTATTTATGTTTAAATGTTTAGATATGTAATAACAGAGTTACAAAGTAACAATACTGCTGGAGATGGAATAAAAGGGGATGATGCTTCGGGGAACTGTATTGATATATAACCAGAAAAAACTGGTGGAGCACTGATGTTAGTACAAGGGCTGTACATAATGGGGAGACAGGAAAAAATACACCAGGAAAAAATTCAATCTATGCAAATTCTATGCCTTGGGTATCTGCAGTCATGGAATATCTGGAAAAACAGGTAGGACATGCAATTTTGATAATCCCAAAAAATGCTGCACCCAACTCTTCTTGAAATGCAACTCTTCTTGAAATGTGTCATTCGTCAGTCCATGAAAGACAATGCTTCAGCATATATTGTCAGGCACACCATCTAAAGGGCACAAGAAGATACAGATCACCCAGGCCATGGGAAACAAACCAGGAGAGCCAAACCCATCCCAGAGAAAGAGGGTTTTTAGTGCTAGGAAGAAAAAACTGGCAAGAAATGACATAAATCTTACACCAACTCAAAACACTGTGGAGGCACAGTCACTGGCCTCCACTCCAGAACAACAGATATTAGTGCCAGCAAACAAATGATAATGATTTTATTTCTTTGTAAAGGTTACAATGTGTAATTACAATTTTAGTTTGCTAAGTGTACAAAGAAAGCCACTATCATGCCAGGGCATTTCGGGCAGACTAATCCTAGTACAGTGGACCCCTGGTTTACGTAATTAATTCATTCCAGAATGCTGTTCAAGTGCCGTTACCAAACAAATTTGTTCCCATAAGGAACAAATGAAAATTAGATTAGTCCTTTTAGACCCCCCAAAATACACTTACAAAAGCACTTACAAAAATACACTTACATAATTGTTCGAGTTTGGAGCAGTACGTAATCCGGGGTACCACTGTACATAATAACTACGTACTTAAATCTAGACAAGATAAAGGGCCCCTGCCTGCAGATCAATTTAAGGCCCTACTTAGAAATCACCTCATCACCCAAAATTAACCAGACAAACACTTTACTTAATACCTACCAGTTACTCAAAAAAAAACTCCTAAATAATTTAAGACTGCTCAACTATTTGATCATTTACTTCAAACTTAAAATTGTTTCAATTTCATTGTTTTAAATTGTGCTAAATTGTAATACTACTTCGTATTGTAAATTGTGCTTGATGATTGCTCAACTATTTAATCATTACTTCAAACTTAAAATTCTTTTAACTTCATTGTTTTAAATTGTGCTAAATTGTAATACAGTGGACTCTGGATTTCATCATTAATTCATTCCAGAATGCTGTTCAAGTGCCGTTACCGAACGAATTTGTTCCCATAAGGAATAACGTAAATTAGATTAGTCCTTTTAGACCCCCAAAAATACACTTACAAAAGCACTTACAAAAATACACTTACATAATTGTTCGAGTTTGAAGCAGTACGTAATCCGGGGGTCCACTGTACAGTGGAACCCCGGTTAACGAAAAAAATTCATTGCAGAAGCCTGCTCAAGTGCCATTACCGAACGAATTTACTTCCTTAAGAAAAAATGTCATTTAGGTTAGTCTATTTCAGACCTCCAAAAATACACTTCAACAAGCACTTACAATATTATACTTACATAATTGCACGATTTCCGGGGTGTTCGTTAACCGGGGTTCCACTGTACTATGATTCAATGAAAAAGTTAACTCTTTAGCACCTGATTTGGTACCTTTTTTAGCACCTAATGTTGCTAAGTAGCATACACTTTTAAGTACGTAGTATATAGTAAAACATACACTTTGAGCAATATGGTAAATAATCACTTATGACAAATAGTCAGACAAATACAGTACAGCTAGCCCTCAACTTTCGCAAGTTCCACTTTCACAAGCTTCAAACATTCGCGAATGCCCAGTTCATTATTTGTTATTAACCCTTTGACTGTCGGAGGCCCCTATCTGAAACTGTCATTCTATGTTGGGAAATATTAAAAAAAAAAAAGTATTTTATCAAAATGTTAAGATTTTTTTTTGTGATTGTTTAAATCCCCCGGCAAAAAATGAACCGCGTATGGCAACAGCGGCGAATGCCGCTCACCCGGTAAACTTTGGTTTACTTCCTTTCGTAGGTTTCTTGTTTTTTTCACTATTTTATTTTTTTACGTAACTCATGTGGTCTGTGAGACCAAAGTAAGGTGCAATGTACAGTGGACCCCCGGTTTTCGTTATTTTTTCTTTCCAGAATGCTGTTCAAGTGCCATTACCAAACAAATTTATTCCCATAAGGAATAATGTAAAGTAGACTAGTCCTTTTAGACCCCCAAAAATACACTTATAAAAAGCATTTAAAAAAAATACACTTACATAAAAGGGCGAGTTTCCAGCAGGACGAACACCGGGGGACCACTGTATATATATACACTCATTGTATGCAACACAATAATCGCACAAACATTAGTATCATTATATTGTTTACAAAACTTGTTTACACCAACCAACAATAAAAAATATTTTTATTACTATTGTTCTATAATATATATACAGTGGACCCCCGGCTAATGAACACCCTGGAAATCGTACAGTTATGTAAGTATAATATTGTAAGTGCTTATATGTTGTTATCATGTCTCCCCTATCTCTCCTGTCCTCCAGTGTCGTCAGGTCGATTTCCCTTAACCTCTCCTCGTAGGACATACCTCTTAGCTCCGGGACTAGTCTTGTTGCAAACCTTTGCACTTTCTCGAGCTTCTTCACATGCTTGGCTAGGTGTGGGGTGGGTTCCAAACTGGTGCTGCATACTCCAGTATGGGCCTAACGTACACAGTGTACATGGTCCTGAACGATTCTTTAGTAAGATGTCGGAATGCTGTTCTTAGGTTTGCTAGGCGCCCATATGCTGCAGCAGTTATTTGGTTGATGTGCGCCTCAGGAAATGTTCCTGGTGTTATACTCACCCCAAGGTCTTTTTCCTTGATTGAGGTTTGCAGTCTCTGGCCCCCTAGGCTGTACTCCGTCTGCGGTCTTCTTTGCCCTTCCCCAATCTTCATGACTTTGCACTTGGTGGGGTTGAACTCCAGGAGCCAATTGCTGGACCAGGCTTGCAGCCTGTCCAGATCCCTTTGTAGTTCTGCCTGGTCCTCGTCCGACTGAATTCTTCTCATCAACTTCACATCATCTGCAAACAGGGACACTTCGGAGTCTATTCCTTCCGTCATGTCGTTCACAAATACTACCAGAAACAGCACTGGTCCCAGGACTGACCCCTGTGGAACCCCGCTCGTCACCGGCGCCCACTCTGACACCTCACCACGTACCATGACTCGCTGCTGTCTTCCTGACAGGTATTCCCTGATCCATTGTAGTGCCTTCCCTGTTACCCCTGCCTGGTCCTCCAACTTTTGCACTAATCTCTTGTGTGGAACTGTGTCAAATGCCTTCTTACAGTCCAAGAATATGCAATTTACCCACCCCTCTCTCTCTCTTGTCTTATTGCTGTCACCCTGTCGTAAAACTCCAGTAGGTTTGTGACAGGATTTCCCGTCCCTGAAACCGTGTTGGCCGTCGTTGATAAGCTCATTCCTTTCTAGGTGCTCCACCACTCTTCTCCTGACTATCTTCTCCATGACCTTGCATGCTATACATGTCAGTGACACTGGTCTATAGTTTAGTGCTACGTTCCTGTCTCCTTTTTTAAAAACTGGAACTACATTTGCTGTCTTCCCTACCTCAGGTAGTTGCCCTGTTTCTATAGATGTGTTGAAGATCGTTGTTAGGGGTACACATAGCTCCTCTGCTCCCTCTCTCAGGACCCATGGAGAGATGTTATCCGGCCCCATCACCTTTGAGGTATCTAGCTCGCTTAGTAGCCTCTTCACTTCCTCCTTAGTTGTGTGTATTGTGTCCAGCACCTGATGGTGTACCCTACCTCTCCTTTCTGGAGGCCCTTCTATCTCCTCTGTGAACACCTCTTTGAATCTCATGTTGAGCTCCTCACACACTTCACGGTCATTTCTTGTGACCTCCCCCCCTTCCTTCCTCAGCCTGATCACCTGGTCCTTGACTGTTGTTCTCCTCCTGATGTGGCTGTACAGCAGCTTTGGGTCAGATTTGGCTTTCGCTGCTATGTCATTCTCGTACTGTCTTTGGGCCTCCCTTCTGATCTGTGCATATTCATTCCTGGCTCTACGACTGCTCTCCTTATTCTCCGGGGTTCTTTGCCTTCTGTACCTCTTCCATTCCCTTGTACACTTGGTTTTGGCTTCCCTGCACCTTTGGGTGAACCATGGGCTCATCCTGTCTTTTTCGCTTCTCCTGTTACCCTTGGGTATAAACCTCTCCTCAGCTTCCTTGCAAATTCTTGTCACATATTCCATCATCACGTCTACTGACTTCCCTGCCATCTCTCTGTCCCACTGAACTCCATGCAGGAAGTTCCTCATGATCACATAGTCACCTTTCTTGTAGTTTGGCTTCATTCGTGCAGCCCTTCCTGCTTCCCCCTCCACTTGTAACTCTACTATGTACAGTGGACCCCTGGAGTCTACCTGGAGAGAATTCCAGGGGTCAACGCCCCCGCGGCCCGGTCCGTGACCAGGCCTCCTGTTGGACCAGAGCCTGATCAACCAGGCTGTTACTGCTGGCCGCACACAGTCCAACGTACGAACCACAGGTGCCTGTCCAGTGCCTGCTTGAAGACAGCCAGGGGTTTGTTGGTAATCCCCCTGATGTATGCTGGGAGGCAGTTGAACAATCTTGGGCCCCTCACACTTATTGTGTTGTCCCTCAACGTGCTAGTGGCACCCCTGCTCTTCATTGGGGGGATGTTACATTGCCTGCTGAGTCTTTTGCTTTCGTACGGAGTGATTTTTGTGTGCAAGTTTGGTACTAAGCCCTCGAGAATTTTCCATGTGTATATAATAATGTATCTCTCCGCCTGCGTTCTAGAGAGTACAGGTTTAGGAACTTCAGCGTTCCCAGAGTTGAGGTGGTTTATCGCACTTAGCGTGCGGGAAGGTTCTCTGCACATTTTCAAGGTCAGCAGAGAACCTTCACCGCACGCATAAGTGCGATAAACCACCTCAACTACTGGGAACGCTTGAAGTTCCTAAACCTGTACTCTCTAGAACGCAGGCGGGAGAGATACATTATTATATACACAGAAAATTCTTGAGGGCTTAGTACCAAACTTGCACACAAAAACGAAAAAAAATCATTCCAGAAGCCTGCTCAAGTGCCATTACCGAACGAATTTACTTCCTTAAGAAATAATGTCACGTACGTTAGTCTATTTCAGACCCCCAAAAATACACTTCCACAAGCACTTACAATATTATACTTACATAATTATACGATTTCTGGGGTGTTCGTTAACCGGAGGTCCACTGTATTCGAAACTTAGAACCATGTGATCACTGGCCCCAAGGGGGCTTTCATGTGTGATGTCCTCAATATCTGCACTACTCAGGGTGAATACTAAGTCCAGTCTCGCTGGTTCGTTCTCTTCTCTCTCTCTGGTAGTGTCCCTTACGTGTTGGTACATGAGATTTTCCAGTACCCCCTCCAGCATCTTAGCCCTCCACGTTTTTTGGCCCCCATGTGGCTCTAAGTTCTCCCAATCAATTTCCCTATGGTTGAAGTCACCCATGATCAGTAGCTTCGCCCTGCTCGCACAAGCCCTTCTGGCCACTACTGCCAGTGTGTCAATCATCGCTCTGTTACTCTCATCATACCCTTGCCTTGGCCTCCTGCTGTTCTGTGGTGGGTTATACATCACTGCAATTACCACCTTGGGACCTCCAGACTGTAGCATTCCTACTATGTAATCCCCAGCTTCTCCTCTGTCTCCTCTCTCCAGCTCGTCAAAATCCCATCGGTTTTTGATCAACAGTGCCACTCCTCCACCCCCTCTGTCTTTCCTCAGGATCTGGTACCCCATTGGAAAGATGGCATCTGTTATCATACCTGTGAGCTTTGTTTCTGTGAGAGCTGTTATGTCCGGTTATGCCTCTGACTCTTTCGTGCCACTCCTCCCACTTATTTGTTATTTCATCAGCATTGGTGTGTGTGTGTGTGTGTGGACATCTAAATTTGCTGAGTCAGGGTAAGGCAGCTGTCAAAATGACATATTATACCATTACTCACCACCCACACTGCCTGTCAACATAAAAGGGGACCCATGTCTCCTTCCCCACAACCTCCTTCCTTTCCTTCATACCTACCTTCCTAGCTTCCTTTCTTTCTGTCTTCCTTTCTTACATATTTCCTTCCTTCCTTCCTTCCTCTCATCTCTTCCTGCCTTCCTTTCTTCCTTCATTCCTTCCTTTATTTCTTCCTTCATTCCTTCCTTCCTTTCTTACTTCTTTTGTTCCTTCCTTCCTCTCATCTCTTCCTTCCTTCCTTTCTCTCTTTCTTTCTTTCTTACTTCCTTCCTTCTTCCTTTCCTCCTTCCTTACTTCTTCTTTCCTTCCTTCTTCTTTCCTTCCTTCCTCTCATCTCTTCTTTCCTTCCTCACATCTCTTCCTTACTTTCTTTCTTTCTTCCTTCCTTCTGTTATCCTGGGCATTGCTTTCGGTCACAAACTCCTCAAAACCATGAAATTTATCTTCAGAGACACTGCCATCTGTGTTAGAGCTATCATTGAGGAAGAGAACAGTCCCAGATGTGCCAAGGAGTCAGATAATTCTTACCGCTAGGCATGCTGAACATGGACTACTGAAATGGCGTTCCCACAATGCACCACTGGCTGCCCGATTTTTTTCTACCGACCACACAGACATATTCTCTCACATGTGGGCCTACCAGCTTTCGTGCTTGATTT
>WNWK01002084.1:95096-123576 GCA_009830355.1 Cherax destructor
ACAAACTTTTCCCTCTTCATGGGATTTTAAAAAGCACGTGATAGGGGCTTTTGAAATTTTGATGAACACGGGTTCCATGAGTCTTGGCCTGGAGCGGGGGTGCATGGGATGTCTTTTTTCCCTTTTTTCGAAGTCATTTGGTGTAAAGGGTAATGTCAGACCCATGCATCTCCCCAAGTTCTGTGGCACCCCTTAAAAAATTCATTTGGTTTTGATTTTTAGGGGTTTTGGGTTTTTGCTGAAACTAGTCATACGGGGACTTTTAGTAACCCCACTCATTTCTTTTGTCATCTTGTAGGACCCACCCCGTTTAAGTGGGGCCCAATACTGAATGTTGTTTCGATTTTTGGTTTTGGGCATAAAAAAGAAATACTTTGGGTTTGTTTCAATTTCATTTATGGTTTTTTAGTTTTTCCCCGCGTTTTTTTTCCTGTGGGATTATTTTTAGTTTTAATTCGATTTTTCCCTTTTTCCCCTTTCAGTTTTTCCCCCTACGTATTTCAGATATTTTGGGCCCTTTGAATGCTCCGTTTTTCCCTCTCCTTCCCTTTTTGGGGAAGGCCTCTTTTCTATTTTTACACCCTATCTTTTTCCTTTTTTTCCCTTTAAAGGAATTTTTTGAGAACCTCAAGTCCCAAGATTTAATTTGTTTGACATTGGTTGGGATCCGTGATGCTTAGGCTATCTTCCCAGTTTATATCATTTAGGACTTGGTTTACTTGGTCCCACCTTATTTTTTTTATTGAAGTTGAATTTGGAGACGGCTCCCCGGCTGATCACATTTTGTCGATCGGGGGCTCCCATAATAATACTAATAATACTTTATTTAGACATGGTACAATGATACATAGTTGGGTAAACATGATACATAGTTATTAATGAGATGTAATCAAAACCCCCTAATATGCTGTTGCAATTTTTTTAGGACTATTTAATTGTAGACTACAGGGTTTAAAAATTATGGTTGATAATTTATAAAATAAGATAATTGTGTATCTAAGTTAAAAAGTTTAAAAAAGGAACATATCAATTAATTGTAGCAATGCAACTAATTAGTGGGTAACAATTTTAAAAAAATTAATTGTATTGCAGTTACAGTTTATGTGGTCATTATAATGTAAATGTTATAAAAAAAGTTACCTTTGTATGTATTATTTTAAAAGGTTTTTTCATTTGGGTTTATTAATCAGGTTTTACATTTAAGGATTATTCTACTTTGTTGGGAATGTTTGATATTTTAGCATTTAGGTTTTGGGGGGAAGGTGTTTTTTTTGCACGTTTTGAATTGGGGTACAGGCAGGGTTTCTTTGGCTGAAGGTAATGAATTCCAAATTTCCGGCATTTTAACCCTTGAGTTTTTTTTCATAGTGTTAGATAGACAAGGGGGGCATCGAGGAGTGATCTGTTCTAGTGTTATGGTTTATGGTCCTTTAAAATTGGGAAAGGGGAAGTTTGAGTGGTGGGTTAATATTTGCATAGAGTGTTCTGTATATGTAAAGGCACAGTAAAAATATGAATTTTTTATGGTGGGGTAAATTTAGGTTTTTGGGAAAATTGGTGGAGGTGGTCTGGAGTTAGTTTGATATCTTTATTATGCACCCCATACCCATCCTGTGGGCGGTAGTCAAAAGATTACGAGGTAAAAATGGGTCCAGGGACTGGACCCCAAAATTTGTTTTTTGAGCAATTACAAAAAGGGAATGAACTCAGATGGTCCCCAATCTGGGGCAAGTTACAAAGGTTTTCCAGATTAAAAGGTTTATAGGGGCCAGAGACTGGGCCCCCAAAATTTTATTTGTTTAACAAAGGGACAATGGGAATGGGAAATTTACTAGTTACAAGGTAATGAATCATGTAAGTAAATTTCCACGGGGTTTTACATGGTTGCACTCATGAACAAATTTTAAAGCAATGAGCAATCTATTAGTCTACACCCAGCATTGAAAACACGTGTCAAATGTTTAAGGGCAGGGTATTTTTCCCGAATGGCCCGTAATATACCACTGTGGATAAAAACTTTCTTTTGAACATTTTATATACCGAACCATTCCGTAATAAAGCAGGGTGTGACAATAATCCAAACCAAAAATTTACATCTTTTTGGGCTAAAATCTGGTGGTGGAATTTTAACCGAAAGCCCTTAACCAAAAGGGGGCGGCGGTGTAAACCCGACAGTGGTCAAAATTTTTTGAAACTGTTCCTGGAATTGTTGGGACGTTTCTCCCGAGGGTTTTAACTACGATTGGGAGTTGTTTAGAATTCTGAGCAAATGAGCGAAAAAATTTACGCCCGGCCAACCCCCCCCCTTGTTTGTTTTTTTTTCCCTTTGTTTTCAAAATGATATTTTGTGTGGGTCTCTGTGAATGTTTTCAAACATTGCATTTGACTCCGTGACAGTCCCGATGTAAAGGGGTTTTTGTTACGGTTTTAGACCCTGTATGTTTGCAAAGGGCAAATGTCGTTATATTGGTGAAATTTAGGGGGTTTTTGGGGGCTCTAATATCTGTTGTACTGGAGTGGAGGCCAATGACTGTGCCTTTGTTCCCAAAAGCATTTTCAGTGCCTTTGTTCCAGCAGTATTTTCCCGTAACAAAGTGACTTATTTCCATTGGGGGTTTTATTATTATAATACTGTTACATATGTAACAGTAATAACTTATTTAATCCATTGTAAAGATTCAAATATAGGATAAAGATAAATATCAGTTATAAACGGGGTGAAACAGGCGTGAGGAAGCAGTGACATCAGCAAGGTGTGAGTGACGTCAAGGTCCCAAACAGTAGGGCGGGAATCTGTGTCGGAGGCTGAGGCCGCCACTATGGGTCAAGGTAACAGTCAGTTTACCGAAGCTGAACTTGAGGAATATCAGGTAAATCTGGGATTTTTTAACATTAAAGAAAATAAGTAATTATTTCCCAGTACCCGAATAAACATTATAAGGGTTTTAAAAAATTTCCCCAGAATATCCCAGCAAATTTTTTTAAAGGTTTTGGAACCAAAACCAGTAGGTGGAAAATGGACAATTTTCTGGTACTAACAGAAGGTGGTCGGGCCTCAAACACCAACATTGCACAGGAATAAAGGAGGGGAAAGGGGTTTTGCATGATCATGTCATGGCCTATCTTAATAAAACCAAGTTTAGTAAGTTCCTTGTACAGGGTCCCTTGTACAATGGAACTACGGACCCTAAGGGAAATAAACCACTTTGTTTTTTTGTGGTTATCCTGGGTAATTTACACTACAAAAAATAAAAAATTTTTTTTTTCCCTTTCAAATTTAAAAGTGTAATAATAATAATAATTTTTATTTAGACATGATACAATATTGAACTACATAGTTAGGTATAAATGAGGTGATAAGATAGATAAGTTTTTCTTGGGTTTTTTAACCCCCGGGAGGTTACCCCCCAGGAAAAACCCAAAAAAGTCGGGGTGCGTCATCGAGGACTGTCTGTCTTATTTCCATTGGGGTCCTTAATCTTGCCCCCCAGGATGCGCCCACACCAGTCGATAAAACCCAGGTACCTATTTGCTGCTAGGTGAACATGACAACAGGTGTAAGGAAACACGTCGAAATTTTTCCACCCGCCGGTCGAACCCGGGCCCTCCGTGGGGAAGCGAGAGCCCCACCAGACCCCCAAAAACCCCCCAATTATGCGGGAGCATTGTGGGCATTATTAAGATTAATTAATAGTAGAATACATGGAAAAAAATTATGGTTGATAATTTACAAAATAAGATAGTTGTGTATCTAAGTTGAAAAATTTGAATGTAAGTTGAACATAATTTTATTAATTGCAGCAATGCAATTAATTGAATGAGATAAAAACAAGTTAAAACAATTAGTTGTATTGCAATTACAGTTTATAGGGATTATATAAGTTACACAGTACAAGAGAGTGAATTATTTTATTTGTTAATTTATTAAAACAGTTAGCTCAGTATGCATATTTATAACGGGTTTTTTACATTTAAGTGATTAATCAACTTTGTTGGGTATTTTGCACTTAGGTTTGGGTGAGAAGGGGGTTTTTTTAGCATCTTTTTGAATTGAGGTACAGGCAGGGGGTTTCTTTGGCAATCACAGGTAATTCCAAATTTTGGGGCCCTTTTTTATATGCATTATTGTTTTCAGGTATAAAAAATACAGTTACATAGATCATCAAAAAGCAGCATATGTGTAGAGAACCTGGGGAAAACCCCAAAAAAGTCAGAGTGACTTATTTCCTTTTGGGGTTTTTTTTAATCCCTAAATATTATACATGTAGGAGATATTTGTTTTTAACTAAAAAGGATAAAACTGGGAACAAGGTAAAAAAATTATTTACATTTACATTTGTGTTAGCTAAAAAAATAAATAAACATTCCCCTCCTTTTTTTTAAAAACATTCATTAGGTACCTTTTCGCTCTCTTCTTGAACTGGCTCATGCTATGACTGGTTTTGACATGGTGGTTTACATAGTACCAAAAAAATTAAATTTAAAAAAAGGGCCCCTAGCATGTCTAGCATTTCACAGGCAAACCCAAATTTTTTTACTCTATTGGACAGGTTTGGTGCAGTACATTTTAATATAATACATATACGTATGTACATTTTTCTTATAATATTTTATGGGTAATTGTACTTTATTTCCCCGTTTCATAAAAAAAATACTTATAAAATAGTAACATGTGTAAATTACCTAGGATAAGGATAATATCTTCATATCAAAACAGTTTAGGGAAAATAGCTAAAATAAGTTTATTTAGGTTGGGGCCTTTAAAACCCGCTCCCAGCGCAGGCGGGGGAGATACAAATTTTATACTCGTGGGAAAATTTTTGAGGGATTAATACCAAATTTGCCCCAGAGTCACCCCCGAAAGCAAAAAACCCAGGGGTAACATCCCCCCCAAAAAGGGAAAAACAGGGGGGCCACTAGCACGTTGAGGGGGAAAAAACACAATAAGTGTCAGGGCCCAAGACCAACTGCCTCCCAGGGGATTGCCAACAAACTCCTGGCTGTCTTCAAGCAGGCACTGGACAGGCACCTAAAGTCGGTACCTGACCAGCCAGGCTGTGGTTCGTATGTTGGACTGCGTGCGGGCCCGAGAAAAGCCTGGTTGATCAGGCTCTGATTAACATGAGGCCTGGTCACAGACCAGGCCACAGGAAAAAACCCTGAACTCTCTCCCGGTATCTCTCCAGGTATTACACTAGTTTTGGGTAATACAGTTGGAATATAATATATGTGTATTTACCTAGTTATAAGTCTTTTAAGGTTGCCTGGGAAAAGCCCTGCATAACCAGGGTCTTTCTATAAAGTACTGTAAGAGATAAAATTTTTTTTTGATTTTTTAACCCCATGGTTAGACCCGGATAACCCAAGAAAAGGTCCCTTTGGGCCTGTTTGTCTTATTTTTATTGGGGATCCTTCAAGCTTGTTTTCCCCCGGATGCGACCCAACCAAATTTGGGTAACGCCCAGGTACCTACTTACTTGCTAGGTGAACGGGGACCGGTGTAAAAAATGCCTAATGTCAGTAATATCACCTTTTTTTAATCAGTTGTAATCCCTTCTTTGAGAATAAAATTTATCACTTATCATAGCATAACCCAACAGAGTCAAACCCATTGACTTATTGCCATTTGGGGGAAAACGAAACCCCTCCACTAAGGTGGGTAAAACAATTCAAAGAATTACAGACCAATAGCACTAACATCCCATTTCCCTAAAAATCTTTGAAAGGGGTTTTAAAAAAATCGCCACCCACCTACAAAAATTATCACTTACACAACCCGGGGCAACATGGGTTTAGAGCAGGCTGCTCCTGCCTGTCCCAACACCCGGACCACTATGAAAAATCTTAGATGCAAAAAAGACAAACAAAAAGCAGATATAGTATAACAGAGGCCTTTTACACAAGTGTGATCATGGTGTAATAAACGCCAAAATGCGTGATAAAGGAATAAAAGGAAAAGGGGAAGGATCTATAACTTTGTAACAAGTAGAACACAAATAGTGGGAATTTGTAGTAAACAGGTAAAGTCTGAGGCAGCTACAGTGAAAAAATCCCGTTCCACAAGGCCTGTACTTGCCTCCATCCTGCTCCATCCCCATCTGACATAAAAAAAAACCCAAACCAAAAACCCCTGTCTTCCTTTAGATGACAATTTGAATTTTCATGGGGTCATCCATAAAACAAGAAAGACTCCAAATGGAACCAATGAAATCTTTAAATGGGCCCCCGGGGAAAAAAACAACTCCCCAAAAGAATTAAAACCCCATTTGATTTAAAAAAATTCCCAAACCCCGCAAAAAGTGAAAAAATAATTATAGACAGTGGACCCCCGGATTAAATCATTATTTTTTTCCCGAATGCTGTTAAGTGCCGTTACCAAAAATTTTTTCCTTTTAAGGAATAATGTAAATTTGTTTAGTCCTTTTAGACCCAAAAAAAAATTTTCCAAAACACTTACAAAAAAACACTTATATAATTGTTGGGGTTTGGAGCATAACGTAAACTGGGGGTCCACTGTATGCTCCTTGCTTGCGTGAATTCATTTCCCGATATGATTTTGGAATGGAACCCTTTAAAGGGGGAAGGCAGTATTTTGGGTTCCCTTTTTTTTTTTTGGGGTGCCCCGGGTCTAGGGAAAAAAAGAACTTGGGGGTTATTTTTGGGGGAAAGAAAAAGGCTTTTTTCGGTTTTAATCCCTTAGGACTCTGGAATTTTTGTTCGTTGGGGGGGCCCACTGTATTTCCAGAAGAGGCATTTAAAATTTTTCTTTTCACAGTATTTTTAAAAATTTTCATTTATTTCATTTTTACAGTTTCCTTGTTTTAAATTTTGTTTTTTTAAATGTAGCGTACAATTATTAATAAATTTCGGTTTGGGGATTACTAATCTATCAGGGGCCCGTAGGTGCTGGATTGGGGAAACCCCGAGTGGTTAGGTTGAATAATTAACCCCAAAAAAATTTTTTAGCATCGGTGATTTCCCCCCTTTTTACACCTTTTTTTTTGGCCCCATTCCATTGTTCCAGTCTACCAAACAAAGCTTTTTCACTAGTTTTCCCTTTTTTATCTGTCAATCGAGTACAAAACTGCCCTTTTCCTTTCAACTCAAAAAAGTGGTCAGAAATGGTTTTGGGAATTTTTCCAATTTAAAGGGTGCCAATTTAAAAAAAGGCCCCAGAAAAAACAATGGACATTCTAGCATAAAATAACATTTTCTCTTTTTAGTCACATCTCCAAGCCCCTCTTATTTATTGCTTTCCATTTTGAATTTTTATTCAAAAAAAAATAAAAGATCTCTTTTATTAGACTCCCTTTTTTTTAATAATTGTATAAATAATGCCCAACCCATTTGTGACTGCATATTAGACTGGTCATTTGGGACAAAATTGGACAGTGACACATATTGTAATAATTATTGCATTATTGTAATAATTGTATAAATAATGAAACCCCCATTTGTGACTGCATAAGACTGGCAGTTGGACACATTGCTAACTTCTTATACTAATTAAATTCTCAATTTTTAAAATTTCCCAGTACCTAAATTTTGTAAACCCCTCCTTACAATCTGTATATTCATTTAAAAAGCTATTGATAAGACCTATTAAGACCTTAAAAGGAGGCATACCTAGGCATTTTTGGCCCTCTTGTAATATCAACTTTAATGTTAACTATAAAAAATTTATTTAAAAAAAAAAAATTTGAATTTGAATTTTCTTTGAACATCCAAAAATAAACATTTCCGCTAATTTGGGGCAGTTTTTAAGGTTTTCTGGCATGAAACCAGTCAAATTTATATATATTTCTTAAAATTTCCATTCATCAAATCCAAAAAAAAAAGAATAAATATCAAACCATCAAAAAACACCACAAATTCACTATTTTTGCTGGTTTCCCATTTTTCATTATGCACTCGTGCTGCAAGTTTTTTATAGTGCCCCATACCACCAAAAACCCCTCATATTAGGCCCAAAAATTTCTGGTCAAGCTTATCTGATTGAGCTGGTTTTGGGGCCAAATGGGTTGAAAGTCCCTTTCTTTTATGGATAAAGTATGGTGTTTTTTTTACACAACAAAAACATTTGGGTAGGGCAAAAATGAGCAGGTTATAACAAATGGAGAAAAAAATTTGGGGCTTTTGTAGCAAGTAATGCCACTAAACAGAGCAGCAGGTTGGTGTTCATATTTAATTGCAGCCAAAAATGCTGGATTACGTGAAACGTTACTGATTGCCGGATTAGTGATGGCCAACATTGTCATTTTGGTTAAAGATTAAATTTTATTTCGTTAATGGGAAAAAAAGGTTTAATTGTTGATCATTTTGGGTTTTCCCAACATCTGGAATGAATTAAGTTCAGCAACCGAGGTTCCAAATTGGGGGGGAGGAAAAAACTAGTACATTTGGGGTTCTAGGAAGGGTCCCTTAATTCAGAAATGTTTTTTCTCCGTATATTGCAAAAGAGGGGTTTAAAATTTATTAAATTGATTTTTCCCTTTAAATTTAATCTGTGATGAAATCTGGTCAAAATAAATTTTTTGAAATTATAAAAAATTTATTTTAAAATTTAGTAACAAAACACATGGACTCAAAAGCACATGAATTCTGTATGTTTTTAACAGGGGACCCCTATGAGCATCTCCCCCCCCGAACAATTATGTAAATGTATTTTTGTGGGTGCTTTTTTAAGTGTATTTTTTGGGGGGGCTGAAATGGATTAATCTAATTTTTATTATTTTTAGGAAAAAATTCTTACGGCATTTAATAGCTGTCGGGGAATTTTGCTCGTAGAGAGGTACTTCAGTGGTCCCTCGGTTTGCGGATCCCCAAACTCAAATTTATGTAAGTGTTTTTTCAAGTGCTGTTGCAAGTGTTTTTTTGGGGTCTAAAATAGCTAACCTAGACATTATTTTTAAAGGAAGTAAATTCATTCGGTAATGGCATAAGCAGTTTTTAAAAATTTTGGCAAAAACCGAGGGACCACTGTATTTATAAATTTCTCAGAAATTTTTAAATTTTTCAATTAAATTTTTAAACTGTAGTAACAGCAGCTTTTTCTTAGGAACTGACATACTTCCCCAAAGAAGGAGATACTTTAGTAAGTGTTTATGTTCTTATTCATCTGTATACAAACTAAAACCCTTGGGTTTTCCCCCATTGAATTTTTATGGTAATCATAGTTTTTTTTTTATCAGTATACAGTTATGCTAATTACAGCATACTGATTTTTGTTTAAATGTTTTAATTTTTAACAATTACAAAAAACAAACTGGGAGTGGGAAAAAAGGGATGATGCTTGGGGGAAATGTATTGATATATAACCAGAAAAAAAATGGTGGAGACTTTTTAGTACAAGGGCTGTACATAATGGGGAGACAGGAAAAAAAAACACCGGAAAAAATTCAATCTATGCAAATTCTATGCCTTGGGTATCTGCAGTCATGGAATATCTGGAAAAAAAGGTAGGACATGCAATTTGATAATCCCAAAAAAAGCCCCAACCTTCTTAAGCAACTCTTTTGAAATTGTCATTTCCCCGTCCAAAGACAATGCTTTGCATATATTTCAAACCCTCTAAAGGGCACAAGAAGATACAGATCACCCAGGCCAGGGGAAAAAAAAAGGAGAGCCAAACCCACCCCAAGAAAGAGGGTTTTTTTGGGAAAAAAAAAACTGGAAGAAAACATAAATTTTTTAAAAAACCCAAAACACTGTGGAGGCACAGTCACTGGCCTCCACCAGAACCAGATATTAGTGCCAGCAAAAAAATGTAATGATTTTATTTTTTTGAAAAGGGTTAAATGTGTATCAATTTTAGTTTAAGTTAAAGAAAGCCACTATATCCAGGGCTTTTGGGGAATAACCTGTCATGGACCCCTGGTTTCGTAATTTAAATTCATTCAGAATGCTGTTCAAAAGTTAAAACAAATTTTTTCCCCTAAGGAACAAATAAAAATTGTGTCCTTTTAGACCCCCAAAATACCTTAAAAAACCCTTCAAAAAAATACATTTAAAAGGGCGAGTTTGGAGCAAAACCGGGGGTACCACTGTACAAATAATCGTCAAATCAGACAAAAAAAGGGCCCCTGCCTGCAGATCAATTTAGGCCCTCAGAAATCCCCCCATCACCCAAAATTAAAAGCAAACACTTTACTTAAATACCAGTTACTCAAAAAAAAACCCAAATAATTTAAAATGCTCCTTTTTTTATCATTTACTTCAAACTTTAAATTGTTTCAATTTCATTGAAAAAGCAAAATTTTAATACTTGTATTGTAAATTGTGCTTGATGATTGCTCAACTATTTAATCAATTTAAAATTAAAAATTTTTTTAACTTCATTTTTTAAAGGGAAATTGTAATACAGTGGACCTGTTTCATCATTAACTTCAAATGTAATGCGTTAAAAAGAATTTTTTTATAAGGAATAACGTAAATTAGATTAGTCCTTTTAGACCCCCCAAAAAACACTTAAAAAACACTTACAAAAAAACACTTCATAATTGTTGAGTTTGAAGCAGAAATCGGTCCCCGTGTGGACCCTTAAAAAATTCATTGAGAAGCCTGCTCATGCCATTAGGCAATTATTTTAAAAAAAAATGTCTTTTAGGTTAGTCTATTTCAGACCCCCAAATACACTTCAAAAGCACTTACAATTTTAACTTACATAATTACTTTTTCCGGGGTGTTGAACCCGGGGGTTCCACTGTACTATGATTCAATGAAAAAGTTAACTTTTTAGACCTGATTTGGTCCCTTTTTTTAGCACCTAATGTTGCTAAGTAGCATACACTTTTAATACGTAGTATATGAAAAACATAATTTGAGCAATATGGTAAAAAATCATTTATGACAAAAGTCAGAAAAATACAGTACAGCTACCCCTCAACTTTCCAAGTTCCACTTTCCCTTCAAACATTGCGAATGCCCAGTTCATTTTTTTGTTTTTAAACCCCTTTTGACTGGGAGGCCCCTATCTAAAACTGTCTTTATGTTAAATATTAAAAAAAAAAAAAAAATATTTTATCAAATTTAAGATTTTTTTTTTTTGATTTTTTAAATCCCCAAAAAAAAAGGAAGGGGGAAAGCGAAAGCCCCGGAAAATTTGGTTTACTTCCTTTAGAGTTTTGTTTTTTCCTATTTTATTTTTCGTAACTCATTTGGGCTGTGAGACCAAAATGGTGCAATGTACAGTGGACCCCCCGGGTTTTTGTTATTTTTTTTTTCCCGAAGGTTCAATATTAAAAAAATTTATTCCCCTAAGGAATAATGTAAAGTAGACTATCCTTTTTGACCCCCAAAATACACTTATAAAAAGCATTTAAAAAAAATACACTTACAAAAAAGGGGGGTTTTCCCAGCGGGAAACCCGGGGGGGACCACTGTATATAAAACACTCATTGTATGCAACACAATAATCGCACAAACATTAGTATCATTATATTGTTTACAAAACTTGTTTACACCAACCAACAATAAAAAATATTTTTATTACTATTGTTCTATAATATATATACATTGGCCCCCTAATGAACACCCTGGAAATCGTACAGTTATGTAAGTATAATATTGTAAGTGCTTATATTTGTTATCATGTCTCCCCTATCTCCTGTCCTCCAGTGTCGTCAGGTCGATTTCCCTTAACCTCTCCTCGTAGGACATACCTCTTAGCTCCGGGACTAGTCTTGTTGCAAACCTTTGCACTTTCTCGAGCTTCTTCACATGCTTAGCTAGGTGTGGGTGGGTTCCAAACTGGTGCTGCATACTCCAGTATGGGCCTAACGTACACAGTGTACATGGTCCTGAACGATTCTTTAGTAAGATGTCGGAATGCTGTTCTTAGGTTTGCTAGGCGCCCATATGCTGCAGCAGTTATTTGGTTGATGTGCGCCTCAGGGAAATGTTCCTGGTGTTATACTCACCCCAAGGTCTTTTCCTTGATTGAGGTTTGCAGTCTCTGGCCCCCTAGGCTGTACTCCGTCTGCGGTCTTCTTGCCCTTCCCCAATCTTCATGACTTTGCACTTGGTGGGGTTGAACTCCAGGGCCAATTGCTGGACCAGGCTTGCAGCCTGTCCAGATCCCTTTGTAGTTCTGCCTGGTCCTCGTCCGACTGAATTCTTCTCATCAACTTCACATCATCTGCAAACAGGGACCCGGAGTCTATTCCTTCCGTCATGTCGTTCTCAAATACTACCAGAAACAGCACTGGTCCCAGGACTGACCCCTGTGGAACCCCGCTCGTCACCGGCGCCCACTCTGACACCTCACCACGTACCATGACTCGCTGCTGTCTTCCTGACAGGTATTCCCTGATCCATTGTAGTGCCTTCCTGTTACCCCTGCCTGGTCCTCCAACTTTTGCATAATCTCTTGTGTGGAACTGTGTCAAATGCCTTCTTACAGTCCAAGAATATGCAATTTACCCACCCCTCTCTCTCTCTTGTCTTATTGCTGTCACCCTGTCGTAAAACTCCAGGTTTGTGACAGGATTTCCCGTCCCTGAAACCGTGTTGGCCGTCGTTGATAAGCTCATTCCTTTCTAGGTGCTCCACCACTCTTCTCCTGACTATCTTCTCCATGACCTTGCATGCTATACATGTCAAGTGACACTGGTCTATAGTTTAGTGCTACGTTCCTGTCTCCTTTTTTAAAAACTGGAACTACATTTGCTGTCTTCCCTACCTCAGGTAGTTGCCCTGTTTCTATAGATGTGTTGAAGATCGTTGTTAGGGGTACACATAGCTCCTCTGCTCCCTCTCTCAGGACCCATGGAGAGATGTTATCCGCCCCATCACCTTTGAGGTATCTAGCTCGCTTAGTAGCCTCTTCACTTCCTCCTTAGTTGTGTGTATTGTGTCCAGCACCTGATGGTGTACCCTACCTCTCCTTTCTGGAGGCCCTTCTATCTCCTCTGTGAACACCTCTTTGAATCTCATGTTGAGCTCCTCACACACTTCACGGTCATTTCTTGTGACCTCCCCTTCCTTCCTCAGCCTGATCACCTGGTCCTTGACTGTTGTTCTCCTCCTGATGTGGCTGTACAGCAGCTTTGGGTCAGATTTGGCTTTCGCTGCTATGTCATTCTCGTACTGTCTTTGGGCCTCCCTTCTGATCTGTGCATATTCATTCCTGGCTCTCGACTGCTCTCCTTATTCTCCGGGGTTCTTTGCCTTCTGTACCTCTTCCATTCCCTTGTACACTTGGTTTTGGCTTCCCTGCACCTTTGGGTGAACCATGGGCTCATCCTGTCTTTTCGCTTCTCCTGTTACCCTTGGGTATAAACCTCTCCTCAGCTTCCTTGCAAATTCTTGTCACATATTCCATCATCACGTCTACTGACTTCCCTGCCATCTCTCTGTCCCACTGAACTCCATGCAGGAGTTCCTCATGACACATAGTCACCTTTCTTGTAGTTTGGCTTCATTCGTGCAGCCCTTCCTGCCCCCCTCCACTTGTAACTTCTATGTACAGTGGACCCCTAGCTCTGAGAGAATTCCAGGGTCAACGCCCCCGCGGCCCGTCCGTGACCAGGCCTCCTGTTGGACCAGAGCCTGATCAACCAGGCTGTTACTGCTGGCCGCACACAGTCCAACGTACGAACCACAGGTGCCTGTCCAGTGCCTGTGAAGACAGCCAGGGGTTTGTTGGTAATCCCCCTGATGTATGCTGGGAGGCAGTTGAACAATCTTGGGCCCCTCACACTTATTGTGTTGTCCCTCAACGTGCTAGTGGCACCCCTGCTCTTCATTGGGGATGTTACATTGCCTGCTGAGTCTTTTGCTTTCGTACGGAGTGATTTTTGTGCAAGTTTGGTACTAAGCCCTCGAGAATTTTCCCGTGTATATAATAATGTATCTCTCCGCCTCGTTCTAGAAATACAGGTTTAGGAACTTCAGCGTTCCCAGTAGTTGAGGTGGTTTATCGCACTTATGCGTGCGGGAAGGTTCTCTGCACATTTTCAAGGTCAGCAGAGAACCTTCACCGCACGCTAAGTGCGATAAACCACCTCAACTACTGGGAAGCGCTTGAATTCCTAGCCTGTACTCTCTAGAAGCTGAGCGGATCATTACTATACACAGAAAATTCTTGGGGAGTAAACTTGACACAAAACGAAAAATCATTCCCAAAGCCTGCTCAAGTGCCATTCCGAAACGAATTTACTTCCTTGAAATAATGTCACGTCGTTAGTCTATTTCAGACCCCCAAAAATACACTTCCACAAGCACTTACAATATTATACTTACATAATTATACGATTTCTGGGGTGTTCGTTAACCGGAGGTCCCTGTTTCGAAACTTAGAACCATGTGATCACTGGCCCCAAGGGCTTTCTTGTGATGTCCTCAATATCTGCACTACTCAGGGTGAATACTAAGTCCAGTCTCGCTGGATTGTTCTCTTCTCTCTCTCTGGTAGTGTCCCTTACGTGTTGGTACGAGATTTTCCAGTACCCCTCCAGCATCTTAGCCCTCCGTTTTGGCCCCATGTGGCTCTAAGTTCTCCCAATCAATTTCCCTATGGTTGAAGTCACCCATGATCAGTAGCCGCCCTGCTCGCACAAGCCCTTCTGGCCACTACTGCCAGTGTGTCAATCATCGCTCTGTTACTCTCATCATACCCTTGCCTTGGCCTCCTGCTGTTCTGTGGTGGGTTATACATCACTGCAATTACCACCTTGGGACCTCCAGACTGTAGCATTCCTACTATGTAATCCCCAGCTTCTCCTCTGTCTCCTCTCTCCAGCTCGTCAAAATCCCATCGGTTTTTGATCAACAGTGCCACTCCTCCACCCCCTCTGTCTTTCCTCAGGATCTGGTACCCCATTGGAAAGATGGCATCTGTTATCATACCTGTGAGCTTTGTTTCTGTGAGAGCTGTTATGTCCGGTTATGCCTCTGACTCTTTCGTGCCACTCCTCCCACTTATTTGTTATTTCATCAGCATTGGTGTGTGTGTGTGTGTGTGGACATCTAAATTTGCTGAGTCAGGGTAAGGCAGCTGTCAAAATGACATATTATACCATTACTCACCACCCACACTGCCTGTCAACATAAAAGGGGACCCATGTCTCCTTCCCCACAACCTCCTTCCTTTCCTTCATACCTACCTTCCTAGCTTCCTTTCTTTCTGTCTTCCTTTCTTACATATTTCCTTCCTTCCTTCCTTCCTCTCATCTCTTCCTGCCTTCCTTTCTTCCTTCATTCCTTCCTTTATTTCTTCCTTCATTCCTTCCTTCCTTTCTTACTTCTTTTGTTCCTTCCTTCCTCTCATCTCTTCCTTCCTTCCTTTCTCTCTTTCTTTCTTTCTTACTTCCTTCCTTCTTCCTTTCCTCCTTCCTTACTTCTTCTTTCCTTCCTTCTTCTTTCCTTCCTTCCTCTCATCTCTTCTTTCCTTCCTCACATCTCTTCCTTACTTTCTTTCTTTCTTCCTTCCTTCTGTTATCCTGGGCATTGCTTTCGGTCACAAACTCCTCAAAACCATGAAATTTATCTTCAGAGACACTGCCATCTGTGTTAGAGCTATCATTGAGGAAGAGAACAGTCCCAGATGTGCCAAGGAGTCAGATAATTCTTACCGCTAGGCATGCTGAACATGGACTACTGAAATGGCGTTCCCACAATGCACCACTGGCTGCCCGATTTTTTTTCTACACGACCACACAGACATATTCTCTCACATGTGGGCCTACCAGCTTTCTCGTGCTTGATTTGAGGCCGCTAGAATTTAGGCGTATTAATACATCCGAAACATTAGTAAGTAAGTTTATTCAGGTATACACAAATACATTTACATACATTATCATACATAACAGCATATATGTAGAGACCTAGGATAACCCAAAAAAGTCAGACAGAGTGACTTATTTCCATTGGGGTCCTTTTTATACTTTAATATTTTACATTGTGTGATATACAGTGGTACCTCGGTTAACGATGATCCAACAAACTCACCCTTTTATGTAAGTTTATCTTTTTAAATGCTATTGTAAGTGTATTTTTGGGGGGTCTAAAAGGACTAGTCTATTTTACATTATTCCTAATGGGGATAAATTCGTTTGGTAATGGCACTTGAACAGCATTCTGGAATGAAAAAATATCGTTAACCGAGGTACCACTGTATATGTTATTATATTATAAAGGGTATATGTATACTAGGAATAAGGTAAAAAGAGTTATTTACATATACATGTGTGTTAGCCAAAAAAATTAAAAATAATTCTCCTCCCTTTCTGTCGCTACATTCATTAGGTACCTTTTGGTTCTCTTCTTGAACTGGCTCATGCTATGGCTGGCTTTGACATGTGCAGGCAGTCTGTTCCATTCCTTTATTGCTGTACAATAAAAGGTGTTTGAAGCCTGGCCACTGACTGTGGGAACTACAAAGTTGTGCTCTCTCCCCCTAGTACTATGACTGCTTTGGTTCCCAGCCTTGACAAAATTGACAACAAGATATTCTGGACACTGTTTGTGAGCAATTTTATAAACTTGATTTAATTTAAGTTGTTTTACTCTGTCTTCAATATTCAGCATATCCAATTGTTGTAATTCATCCTGGCCTACATGCTCTATTGGTCCCAGGTCCAGGATGAATCTTAAACATTTTGTTCTGGGTGATTTGCAGCTTATCTTTCAGTTTTTTTGTCAAGGCAGAGTACCATGAAGAGCAAGCGTAGTCCATATGACATTGTATAAGGGCTAGACATAGGGTCCTGCAAGCCTCAGTAGGTAGACACTGTGCTTGTCTGTAGAGGAACTTCAATCTGGCATTCGCTTTCTTTACTACACTGTTCCCTATCAATTCTCCTGACATGCATGGGTCAAAGGGGATTCCCAGATATTTTACTGAGGAAACTGAAGTGATGGATTCCCCATTACACCGGACATTAAAATTATTTACCCTGCTCAGTTTATATTTCGTGCCAAAGAGTATGGCTTCTGTTTTCCCTAGATGTAATGATAGTTTGTTGTCTACTAACCATTTGCTGCAGGACTCCAGTTCCAGTGTTAATACATTAGCTATATCTTGTGGGTCTTTACCTGACACTAACAGAGCACTGTCATCTGCATACAGTAGGAGTTTGCACTTGACACTGATGGGCATATCATTTACATAACACAGGAATAATAAAGGACCCAGAATACTACCTTGGGGAACTCCACATGCTATCGGCAGTGGTTCTGATTCCGTTTTGTTGATTTTGACAATTTGTTTCCTGTTGCTAAGATAGGACTTAAACCAGTCTGTGGAACCTATGCCGATAGCTTGAAGTTTCTTGCATAATATATTGTTGTTGACAGTATCGAAGGCCTATGAGGTTCCATATAGACATTTAAGTTCTCATGTAATCCATCAGATTAATTAGGGAGGTGTCGGTTGAGTAAGATCTCCTAAAGCCTGATTGGTAACTATGAAGAATGTTGTTGTCACTAAGATATTTAACTACTTGACAGTACACAGGCCCTCTCTAGAATTTTGGATATTACACTGGGTATACTAACAGGCCTATAGTTGCTGACATCAGACCTACTATTTTTCTTGAAGATAGGAGTAACTCTGGCCTCCTTGAACCCCTCTGGCACTGTATTAGTGGTGATGGACCAATTTATTATGTGAGCAATGGGGATTGCCAGTTCAGAGGCACCATCTTTTAGGAACTTAGACGGGATGTTATCTGGGCCGGTGCTCTTAATTGGGTTTAACCTGCTTAGTTCTTTTTGCACGAAGTCATGAGATACACTTACTAGTTCACAACTGTTAGGAGTTACTCCTTTATTGGTATAGTATGTTTTAAATTTATCAGAGTCTGTGTTAAAGGTATTTAATGCAGCTGGTAGCTTACTTACTAGTGTTGATGCGACAGTTGTGTAGTATGAATTAAAACAATTTGCCACTTTAGTTGTTTTGTGGCATACCTCATTATCGACATTTAGAACTATGCTAGATCTATCTACGGGTTTATGGCTATACCCCAACTGTTTGAGTTGTTGCCAGAGCTTTCTAGGGATATTCTTGTACTCTTCGATTTTTGAGCAATAGTGTCTTGCCTTTGCGCCTTTTATAAGCCTCTGCACTCTGTTCCTCACCCTTTGGAATTCATTTAGTGCTGCAATATCTTGTCTGTTTGCCTTAAATCTTTTTATCAACTGGTCTCTGAATTTCATATTATCTAATATCTCAGTAGTCATCCAGAGTTCAGTTCTTCGTTTAATCCTAACCTCTTTAACTGGTGCAATATTATCAAGGATGGCAGTGAACATTGTTTTGAATTTTTCCCAGGGATCATTTACGTCCGTGCAACTTGTTATCACAGATTAATCACAATTGTGTAGCATATTTACCAGTGTTTCTTTACTGTAGTTTCTAGTTGACCTAACTTTTATTGTCTTGTGTAGGCCTATCCGTTCCCTAGTAATTTTCCTGGTACAGTAAATGATGAAATGATCACTAAGACCTGTGGTAATGACCCCTGACTGACTAATGTTCTCAGGGCGGTTACAAAGTATGTGGTCAATTAGTGTGGCTGAGAACTGTGTGATCCGGGTTGGTGTATTAATTAGTTGCGTGTAACTATTTAAATCCAGAATTTGCTTATATCTTTTACATAGCCCTTTATTTTGCTGTTGAAAACAGATATTGAAGTCTCCCCGTCTTACTGTCTTGTCATTGTTATCAAGTCCTGACAAGACTCTCGAAAAGTCCTCTAAGAACTGGTCATGGGTGGGAGGGCGATAACTAGTTTCTAGTAAGATGGTTTGGTCTTGGGAAGCAGCACTTCAAACCAGAGAATCTGCAGTTTATTGTCATTTAAATCAGGTCTTGGATTATAGGCTAAGAAATTCCTTATGTAGGCACATACCCCACCACCTTTTCTATTCCTATCTAAGCGTTTTTTATTGTAACCTTCTATTTTGACCTCGTCGTCAGTCACCGTATCATCCAACCAGGATTCCGAGATGGATATAACTGCCGCTCTAGTTCTGTTAGCTAGAATCCTAATCTCTGCCAATTTTGGAAGAAGTGATCTTGCGTTGACGTGAATAAATTGAAGGCCTGTTTTCCTAAGACAATCATAATCATCAATATATGGCAAGGGGTCATTAGCATTAAAAATAGGTAAATTAATGTCATCGTTGTTAAAGGGTAACTGTGCCAAAGTGTATTTGTTACAAACAAAATGAAATTGGCACCATTACCATAATTGAACACACATCCATTATGCACTCAACCTTTACACAATTTACATCCGGTAAGTTTACTGTTCTTCTTTCGTACCTTATTACAGTGTATACAAATGTCTGGTGGTGTCTGAGATTATAACGGTTCTATTGTCTGTGCATTACATATAGCGTTAAGATTATCATTACTAGCAACTAGACCGTCATTATCACCATGACTTATCTGTCTGTTTTGCACCTGTACCATAGATTGAGGTCCTGGATTAGTATGAATATCGCCACTTAATAGCACCACTATAAAAGCTGTGCGCCATTGTTTTGTTTTGGAGATGTGGGGTTGCCAAACCTTGCGGTGATAGTGGCACTTATGTTTCTGGTATGATGGCCACTGTTGGGCTTTCACTTTCCAGGGAGCTATCACCTCATTCACCTTTTCAAGACCCCATGACTGATTTCCTTCTTTCGAGAAATGCACAATAATGATAAATATTATTATGGCAGCCTGAACCCCTCTGATGCCAGCCATAGTTACTCTTCACTCTTTATCATTTTACAATAAAAATATGTTTTCTTTTCTTTATTTTTTATTAAAAAGAAACCACTGATCCTATCAGACACCTAGCAATGCCTAGTATCTACTCTAGAAATCACCACTGGTTACTATTGGCTCGTAAGACGTATATATACGACCGAAACAGTCAAAGGGTTAATGGATAAATGAACATTTGAATCAGCTTTACCTTTATTGAAGACTCTTGTTGTCGTATGGAAGACAGCGAGGAGGGGAGAGGGAGGAGATGTTATCTCTACCACCATCACTACCACCCTCTACCACCTTTACACCCTCTACCACCATTACACCCTCTACCACCATCACAACCACTACCACCCTCTACCACCATGACTACCACCCTCTACCACCATCACTACCACCCTCTACCACCACAACCACTGCCACCCTCTACCACCATCACTACCACCCTCTACCACCATCACTACCACTCTCTACCATCATCATTACCACCATCATTGCCACCATCACAACCACTACCACCCTCTACCACCATCACTGCCACCCTCTACCACCATCACTACCATCCTCTACCACCATCACTACCACCCTCTACCACCCAGACTGACTCAGAATGCGTGTGTGAGATGCTTTGTGTGGGCGCAGGCAGGCTGGCACGTTCAGTATGACGGATGAAAACCCAGGTGATGAGCGAAAACTGGGACAATATTTTGATGGAAAAAGTGGGAATATTTTTTTTATGTACTTTTAATGGTATTTTTGAAAAATATGTATTTGTTTTATATATACAGTGGTACCTCGACTTACGATATTAATCCGTCAGAGAGGGCATATCTTAAGGCGAAACAATCGTTACTCGAATCAATTTTCCCCATAAGAAATAATGGAAATAAATTTAATCCGTCCAAGACTTCCAAAAGTAGTTAAATAAAATATTTTTTAGAACTTTTTGACATTAAATAATAAAGAATTTAATAAAGAATACCTAAATACACATGTAAATATTGAACAATAACATGTCACTTACATTTATTGAAGAGTTGTTGATGTGTGGAGGACGGGAGGAGGGGAGAAGGTGGAGTAGTATGCTAGTGTTTGGAAGGGGAATCCCCTTCCATTAACACTGCAGGTACCCAGTTCTTTTCTGGGGTTACTGGCCTTTTTCTTTGAATGCTACACTCCCTGCATGCCTACTACACTCCCTGCATCCTTGCTACCCCCTGCATCCTTGCTACCTCCTGCATCCTTGCTACACTCCCTGCATCCTGCTACACTCCCTGCATCCTTGCTACACTCCCTGCATCCTTGCTACACTCCCTGCATCCCTGCTACACTCCCTGCATCCTGCTACACTCCCTGCATCCTTGCTACACTCCCTGCATCCCTGCTACACTCCCTGCATCCTTGCTACACTCCCTGCATCCCTGCTACACTCCCTGCATCCCTGCTACACTCCCTGCATCCCTGCTACACTCCCTGCATCTTTGCTACACTCCCTGCATGCCTGCTACACTCCCTGCATGCCTGCTACACTCCCTGCATCCCTGCTACACTCCCTGCATCTTTGCTACACTCCCTGCATGCCTGCTACACTCCCTGCATGCCTGCTACACTCCCTGCATCCCTGCTACACTCCCTGCATGCCTGCTACACTCCCTGCATCCCTGCTACACTCTCTGCATCTTTGCTACACTCCCTGCATGCCTGCTACACTCCCTGCATGCCTGCTACACTCCCTGCATCCCTGCTACACTCTCTGCATCTTTGCTACACTCCCTGCATGCCTGTTACACTCCCTGCATGCCTGCTACACTCCCTGCATAAATGCTACACTCCCTGCATAAATGCTTCACTCCCTGCACATTCTTTACCACAGGCTTAGCACTAGGAGCGGACACGTCCGGTACGAATGTCGTTAGACGAATCAAACATCGTAAGTCGCATTCAAATTTCTTACATTATAAATATCGGTTATCGAATATAACGTAAGATGATAACATCGTAAGTCGAGGTACCACTGTATTGAAAATGATCTAAAACGTTATTTTTTTTTTTTTTTTTTTTTTTTTTGCAAATTTTGAGAATTCAAGGCATTTTCAATCATTTCCTGAAAACTTCTTCTTCAAAGACTTGGTGATAGACCTTGTGCTTCAGCACTTTTAGTACCCTCTTTAATAGAGCACTAATCATCAAAGTTTATTCCGTGGTTGAAGTGAAATTCAAAGGAAAATTCAACGAAAACCAAGGTTCCACTGTACTCCCTCTAATCTCATTATATTTTCATAGGAGGTAGGTTACTGAAAGCAGTGAAGAGTTTTTATGAGGATAGTGAGGCTCAAGTTAGAGTGTGTAGGAGGGAAGGGGACTATTTCCCAGTAAAAGTGGGCCTTAGACAAGGATGTGTGATGTCACCATGGTTGTTCAATATATTTATAGATGGGGTTGTAAGAGAAGTGAATGCGAAGGTCTTGGCAAGAGGTGTGGGGTTAAAAGATAAAGAATTAAATACAAAGTGGGAGTTGTCACAGTTGCTTTTTGCTGATGACTGTGCTTTTGGGAGATTCTGAAGAGAAGTTGCAGAGGTTGGTGGATGAATTTGGTAGGGTGTGTAAAAGAAGAAAATTGAAAGTGAATATAGGAAAGAGTAAGGTGATGAGGATAACAAAAAGATTAGGTGACGAAAGATTGGATATCAGATTGGAGGGAGAGAGTATGGAGGAGGTGAATGTATTCAGATATTTGGGAGTGGACATGTCAGCAGATGGGTCTGTGAAGGATGAGGTGAATCATAGAATTGATGAGGGAAAAAGGGCGAGTGGAGCACTTCGGAGTCTGTGGAGACAAAGAACTTTGTCCATGGAAGTAAAGAAGGGAATGTATGAGAGTATAGTTATATCAACACTCTTATATGGGTGTGAAGCATGGGTGATGAATGTTGCAACGAGGAGAAGGCTGGAGGCAGTGGAGATGTCATGTCTGAGGTCAATGTGTGGTGTGAATATAATGCAGAGAATTCAGAGTTTGGAAATTAGGAGGAGGTGCGGGATTACCAAAACTATTATCCAGAGAGCTGAGGAGGGGTTGTTGAGGTTGTTCGGACATGTAGAGAGAATGGAACGAGACAGAATAACTCGGAGTATATAAATCTGTAGTGGAGGGAAGGCGGGGTAGGGGTCGGCCTAGGAAAGGTTGGAGGGAGGGGGTAAAGGAAGTTTTGTGTGCGAGGGGCTTGGACTTCCAGCAAGCATGTGTGAGCGTATTTGATAGGAGTGAATGGAGACAAATGGTTTTTAATACTTGACGTGCTGTTGGAGTGTGAGCAAAGTAACATTTATGAAGGGATTCAGGGAAACCGGCAGGCCGGACTTGAGTCCTGGAGATGGGAAGTACAGTGTCTGCACTCTGAAGGAGGGGTGTTAATGTTGCAGTTTTATAACTGTAGTGTAAAGCACCCCTCTGGCAAGACAGTGATGGAGTGAATGATGATGAAAGTTTTTCTTTTTCGGGCCACCCTGCCTTGGTGGGAATCGGCCGATGTGTTAATAAAATAATAAAATAAATATTTATCATTTAAACCACAAACTGTATTTCAATACAATTTATTCATTTTAGATTGTTTCTAACTATAGTGCACACAAACGTTTCAAGAATCTGGCCTTGGAGAAAGTGGGACACAACCGTAATGCCAAACTTCCCATGGACAAGTTATTGACGCTACCAGAACTGCGAGCCAACCCATTTGGGGAACGTATGTGTTTTATTTTTTCATCAACAAAGGTATGTAGTTAAAGTTCTGAAATTATTTGCATTTTTTTCTTAAAAATGCATTTTCTTTCTGCAGTACTATGTGTATAGGAATGATTATAAATATAGGCTTTATACTTAACAATAATATTTAATATCTAGCAACCACCCAGGGAGGTACTACCGTCCTGCCAAGTGAGTGTAAAACGAAAGCCTGTATTTGTTTTACATGATGGTAGGATTGCTGGTGTCTTCTTTCTGTCTCATAAACATGCAAGATTTCAGGTACGTCTTGCTACTTCTACTTCCACTTAGGTCACGCTACACATACATGTACACGTTTATGTATACACACTCATCTGAGTTTTTTTTTATTTTATCTTAATAGTTCTTGTTCTTATTGCTTTTCCTTTCATATCCATGGGGAAGTGGAATAAGAATATTTCCTCCGTAAGCCATGCGTGTTGTAAAAGTCAACTAAAATGCCGGGAACAATGGGCTAGTAACCCCTTTTCCTGTATAGCTTACTAAAAAGAAAAAGAAGAAAACCGTCAAAGTGGGATGTTTGAATGTGCGTGGATGTTGTGTGAATGATAAGATAAAGATGATTGTAGATGTTATGAATGAAAAGAAGCTGGATATCCGGGCTTTAAGTGAGACAAAGCTGAAGGGGGTAGGAGAGTTTCAGTGGGGAGAAATAAATGGGATTAGGTGAGGGGTTTCAAATAGAGTTAGAGCTAAAGAAGGAGTGGCAATAATGTTGAATAATCAGTTATGGCAGGTAAAGAGGGAATGTAAATGTATAAATTCAAGGATTATGTGGAGTAAAATAAAGGTTGGATGTGAACAGTGGGTTATAGTAGGTGTTTATGCACCTGGGGAAGAGATGTGAGGAGAGAGAGAGTTTTTGGGAAATGTTGAGTGAGTGTGTGGGGAGTTTTGAACCAAGTGAGAGAGTAATTGTGGTTGGGGATCTTAATGCTAAAGTGGGTAAAAATGTTGTGGAGGGAGTAGTAGGTAAATTTGGGGTGCCAGGGGTAAATGTAAATGGGGAACCATTAATTGAGCTATGTGTAGAAAGAGGTTTGGTAATAAGTAATACATATTTTATGAAAAAGAGGATAAATAAATATACAAGGTATGATATAACACATAAGGAAAGTAGTTTGTTGGATTATGTATTGGTGGATAAAAGGTTGATGGGTAGGCTTCAGGATGTACGTGTTTGTAGAGGGGCAACAGATATATCGAATCATTATTTAGTTGTAGCTACAGTTAAAGTAAAAGGTAGATGGGGCAAAAAGAAAATGGCAACAGCAAGTAAGAGAGAGGTAAAAGTGTATAAACTAAGGGAGGAGGAAGTTAGGGTGAGATATAAGCAACTATTGGCAGAAAGGTGGGCTAGTGCAAGTATGAGTAGTGGGGGGGGTTGAAGAGAGTTGGGATAGTTTTAAAAATGCAGTATTAGAATGTGGGGCAGAAGTTTGTGGCTATAGGAGGGTGGGTGCAGGAGGAAAGAGGAGTGAGTGGTGGAATGAAGAAGTAAAGGGTGTGATAAAAGAGAAAAAGGTAGCTTATGGGAGGTTTTACAAAACAGAAGTGTTAATAGAAGAGCAGAGTATATGGAGAGTAAAAGAAAGGTGAAGAGAGTGCAAAGAAGAGCAGATGAAAGAATGGGGGAGGCTTTGTCAAGAAATTTTGCTGAAAACAAGAAAAATTTTTGGAATGAGATAAACAAGGTAAGAAAGCCGGGAACGAATGGATTTGTCAGTTAAAAACAGAGTAGGGAGTTAGTAGATGGGGAGCTGGAGGTATTGGGTAGATGGCGGGAATATTTTGAGGAACTTTTTAAATGTCGATGAAAAAAAGGGAGGCGGTAATTTCATGTACTGGCCAGGGAGGTACAACATCGTTTAGGAGTGAAGAAGAGCAGGATGTGAGTGTGGGGGAGGTGCGTGAGGCATTATGTAGAATGAAAGGGGGTAAAGCAGCTGGAACTGACGGGATCATGACAGAAATGTTAAAAGCAGGGGGGAATATAGTGCTGGAGTGGTTGGTATTTTTGTTTAATAAATGTATGAAAGAGGGGAAGGTACCTAGGGATTGGCAGAGAGCATGTATAGTTCCTTTATATAAAGGGAAGGGGGATAAAAGAGAGAGTGTAAGAATTATAGGGGAATAAGTTTACTGAGTATACCAGGTAAAGTGTATGGCAGGGTTATTATTGAAAGAATTAGAGGTAAGACAGAGAGTTATGATTGCAGATGAGCAAGGAGGCTTTAGAGTGGGTAGGGGATGTGTAGATCAAGTGTTTACAGTGAAGCATATATGTGAACAGTATTTAGATAAAGGTAGAGAAGTTTTCATTGCATTTATGGATTTAGAAAAGGCATATGATAGAGTGGATAGGGGAGCAATGTGGCAAATGTTGCAAGTGTATGGAATAGGTAGTAAGTTACTGAAGGCTGTAAAGAGTTTTTATGAGGATAGATAGTGAGGCTCAGGTTAAGGTGTGTAGGAGAGAGGGAGATTACTTCCGGTAAAAGTAAGTCTTAGACAGGAATGTGTAATGTCACCATGGTTGTTTAATATATTTATAGATGGGGTTGTAAAAGAAGTAAATGCTAGGGTGTTGGGGATAGGGGTGGGATTAAATTATGGGGAATTAAATGCAAAATGGGAGTTGACACAGTTACTTTTTGCTGATGATACTGTGCTTTTGAGACATTCTAAAAAAAGTGCAAGGTTAGTGGACGAGTTTGGGAGGGTGTGTAAAGGTAGAAAGTTGAAAGTGAACATATATAAGAGTAAGGTGATGGGGTATCAAATGATTTAAATAAAGAAAAATTGGATATCACATTGGAGAGAGGATTATGGAAGAAGTAAATGTTTTTTCAGATATTTGGGGTTGACATGTCAGCTGATGGGTTTATGAAGGATGAGGTTAACCATAGAATTGATTAAGGAAAAAGGTGAGTGGTGCGTTGAGGGTATCAGTGGAGACAAAAAACGTTATCCATGGAGGCAAAGAAGGGAATGTACAAAGTATAGTGGTACCAACACTCTTATATGGGTGTGAAGCATGGGTTGCAAATGCTGGCGAGGAGGAGGCTGGAGGCAGTGGAGATGTCCTGTCTAAGGGCAATGTGTGGTGTAAAATTATGCAGAAAATTCGGAATGCGGAGTGGAGAAGGTGTGGAGTTACTAAAAGTATTTGTCAGAGGGCTGAAGAAGGGTTGTTGAGGTGGTTTGGTCATTTAGAGAGAATGGATCAAAGTAGAATGACTTGGAGGCGTATAAATCTGTAGGGGAAGGAAGGTGGGGTAGGGGTCGTCCTAGAAAGGTTGGGGGAGGGGGTAAAGGAGGTTTTGTGGGCGAGGGGCTTGGACTTCCAGCAAGCATGTGTGAGCATGTTAGATAGGAGTGAATGGAGACGAATGGTTTTGGAACCTGATGAGCTATTGGAGTGTGAGCAGGGTAACATTTTGTGAAGGGATTCAGGGAAACCAGTTAATTGATTTAGTTGGACTTGAGTCCTGGAAATGGGAAGTACAATGCCTGCACTTTAAAGGAGGGGTCTGGGATAGTGACAGCTGGGAGGGACTATTCTCAGCTGTCGTATCTGGCCTCTGCAAAGACAGTGATTATGTATGAGTGTGGTGAAAGTGTTGAATGATGATGAAAATATTTTCTTTTGGGGATTTTCTTTTTTTGGGTCACCCTGCCTTGGTGGAGGACGCCGACTTGTTGAAAAGAAAAAAAACAAACAAATCTAGGTAAAGTAAACCCTCCATATAACGGATGATTGAGGGAGCGGATGGCTAGTAATGACAATTCTTATGGATAGAGATAAGAGTGTTTTGTTATGTTTATAACAATAATGAACAATTCTGCTACCAAGGACTTTAACCATTGTTTCAAAATCAGTTGACCCAGTGGATTTTGTTCTGTATTTCTGAAGTCTGTTATATGGAGGGTTTATTGTACACTATTCACTTTGACTACGTATCTGATTAGAATTCACGTGGTAGGTAGTCTCATGACAAAGGAATAGCTTAATGTTACGTACTGATATACATGTACGTATATTATTTTAATGAGTTGTAATATTTTGTGTTACATTGAAGATAATTGTGAACAACATACTGTCTACACCAAATATAAAGCACATTAGGGAACTACTAAGTTAATTTTGATTTTGTAGTGCATGTTACTTCATACTATGTAATATGTATTTCTAGAAATAAATATACAGATAAATTTTTTGTAAATGTTTCACAAGTAACATCTTGGGATGTTAATTATCTTTAACCCTTTCACTGTCAGTGATGTATAGGTATGGCTTACAAGCTTGTGTCAGTGATGTATTAATACGCCAAAATTCTAGAGTCTTCGGATCTAGCGAGAGAAAGCTGGTAGACCTATGTTTGAGAGAATGGGTCTGCGTGGTCAGTGTGTGCAGTATAAAAAAAATCCTGGAGCACGCACTGCATAAAGAGAAAAAAAAAAACTAACCATGTTTTTGGTTAAAAACACCGAATTTGAGGTGTAGTTTTATATGGTATTTATGGTTATATTATCTTTTTCTTGGTCTCATTTGATAGAATGGAAGGTATATTACAGAAATAGAGATGATTTTGATTGGTTTCATGATGAAAAGTACCTTGAAATTGAGCTGAAACTAGCAGTAATGTTCAATTTTTTGCGTATGTTCAAGAGTAAACAAATGATGTCACCGTCCAGTACGTGTCAACTGGCCAGTCTAATACGCAGTCATGAATGGAGTTGACATCATTTATACAATTATTACAATAATGCAGTAGTCTGCATAACAGTAAATCTTCTATTTTTGTGTGAATAAAAATTCAAAATGGAAAGCGAGAGTAATATAGGGGCCTGGAAATGTGACTAATGAACAGAGAAAATGTTATTTTAGTGCCAGGAATGTCTGCATTGTTTATTCTGGACAATATATTGAAATTGGCATCTTTTGAAATTTGTGTGAAATTGGCCAAAAATTTTAAATTTTTG